>CATIWR010505798.1:0-20697 GCA_949677035.1 Omphalea diandra | reverse complement strand
AGTGATGTAGTGTTGGAGTTCATTGACACTAATCATCAACTTGTGGATATTTTCACTAAACCTCTCAATAAATAAAGGACAAACTTCATCAAGAGAGAGTTGGGAATGCTTGATGGAAGCTCCCTAGAGTGAAAATTGGATCTTTTAGAATGTTCTTTATTTGGTGTATTATTTTGAATGATTGATTGCTATATTTAATGAATGTATACTATACTTCTTTGGATGTCTTAATTCTTTAATGCAAATATGCTTCTTTATGCCAATTTGCAATGAATTAAGCATCAATATATTAAGTGGATCACATCTAGCAAGATCAAATCTTATCTCTTCTTGTTTTTTTTCTCGCCTCGTAATTTACGATTGCTACTTCCTTTTTGCAACCGCAACTTATAAGCACTCATCAAACTTTTTGTCACCCATCATTTTGTGGTTGCGATTTCAATTCTCCACTGCAAATTTTTTCCAAAATTCAAAAGTTTTAACCATTAACTCATTTGGTTTTTAAGACATTTTTGTCCATTACTCATACCCTTCCCAATTGATTTCTTCATCGTATAATCACCTTCTCTGTTAATGCAAGAGGTGATGGTAATCAAAAGGTCTCTCAAAAGGACCTAGCCTTTCTTTTCTATTTAACTAAGAACAAACCTATCCAAACCAACTGATACCTTATGGATCAATTGATTCATATGAGTACCAAGCTAAAAATCCAATTTCTTCTACCCTATCATGTCACATCAATTTATCAATATATGGGAGCACTCAATGAGGAAAATGAGAAATTCCTTACAAAGAAGTACTTGCCATCCCAACTTTCTTAGCTTGCCTTACCTAATTAATGCCAAGGCCATACATCTATATTCTTATACCTATGCCTATACCTTAGGTTCATTTAGGGCTAAGAGACTAGAAACTTCTCAAGCCTCAAAGAGGAAGAGGATCGTCATAGAAGAGGATGTTCAACCAATTCCACCTCCCCACTCTAAGCCCAAAACCAAATCATCTCTCTCTCCTCAATAAATAATAAACTGGACAAAGTTATGAGGATGATCAAGAGGATATTTTTTCTAAGTTTCCACCTCCATAGTGATTGGTGGATCTTCAAGAGAAGATGGGTGCTACTCCTTGCCACCTCTTTGATTTTGAGGATTGGGACAATACTCCTTATGAAGAAGATGGTTAAGAGGTAGAGAAAGGGGATGAAGCATAACGAGGAAGTGCAAATGAAGAAATTGTTGACTTTAGAGATGATAATAGCTCTCCAATCTTTTAGTTTTTTTACAGGCTTAGAGTATTTTCCTTTCATTTATTTCCTTTGTAAGTATGTGATCCCACATTGTTCTATGAACAAAAGTGTTTGCAATTTCTATTTCATATAATTATTTATCATATGTCATTGTTCTATCTCAAATTATGCTTTAAATATTTGTCGCCTATGTACTTTTACTTAAATTTTAAATTCTACTCTCTGTTTGATCTTACCAAAGGGGGAGAGAAATAGTAGTAAAAGAATTTGCATGACATAATATCAAAGGAAGTATAAGTTGAGCGGGAGCAATGAGAGCAATCTAATTCAAATTTACTTAAAATTTTAAACTCTACTCTCTATTTGATCTTGCCAAAGGGGGAGAGAAATAGTAGTAAAAGAATTTGCATAACATAATATCAAAGGAAGTATAAGTTGAGCTAGAGCAATGAGAGCAATCTAATTCAAAACATAAATCTTTTATAAACTTAATTGCTCAGCTAGAATTATGTTAAAAATGTTGACCATCTCAACTTCACACTCTTGCAATTCATTTTTTTTAAGTAAAATCAAATCTAAGTTGTCAAAATAAAAAAATGGGAGATTGTTGGACTAGGTTGGTCAAACTTAAGTCAAAGACCTCAATTGATCTTGACAATGAAGATTGATAGCACATAATATCCTGTTTAAGTGTTGTTTTTGTAGTTTTTAAGTTAGGTTTGCATTTGAAGTTGGATGGAAGTCTAAATCTCTAGCATTGAGTAAGGCATCCAAATTCGCAGTCAAGAACATATAAATTGTGATAGCAACCTTACAACAAGGATGGATGAACTTGGACTAGAAGAGTTTGTAGAGCAAATCACAGTCCCAATCCAGCCAAGAAAGACTTAAATGTCATATAAAGAGACTCACGGTGGTGTTAGCCTCTTGAGTCGTGGTCGCAAATGTTATAGTTGAATATAGGGAACCAAGTCTGCAATCATAACATGCCAAATGTCCAAGATGACCGTTGGGATATCAAAATTTGTGAGGGCAAAAAACCTATCAAGACCATAACCCATGGAAGTGATTTATCCTCACCAAACAGAAGGATTCACGATCCCTGTTGCATCCAAAAAGGATCTTAATCACAACCGCGCCTTTTGATTGGTTAGACGAATGCAATAACTATATTTCTCAAAATGCCAATAGCAGCACGCCTCGTGGACTAGCTGTTAGACACAAAACAAGGTTCTCTACCACTATTTTCGTCTTTTTAGTGCAAATTGGAAATTCACAATCGCGAAATGCTAGTCACTACATCGAAATCAGTCTGGCAAGCATTTAATGCAAAATCTACCTAACTTACCTTAGAGATTTAGGCATAGTTTGTTAGTAGTGTCTCTTTTGCAGTTGTTGCCTATAAATACTCTACCAAACAGACATGAATGTAAGAGAATTTCATTAATTGTAGCCAAACTCTTGCAAATTTACTTCGCAACTTCTTATTTTTTGTTTGTGAGTTATTATTATTAGGTGTAAGCATTAAACACCATTGTAATTGGGTTTGAGAGTTAGCCTAGCTGTCAAAATTCTTGTAATAGATTAAAGTGTGAGCCTTGAAACATAAATTATAGGGTTGTGTGTGAGCCATTAAAACACATTATACAAGTTTAGTGTGAGCTTAGAAATACCACTTTGAGTTAGTAAAACACCCAATTATAAAAAATTGGTAAGTGAATGTAGGGTTTGTTAACACCTGAACTATTATAAATATTGTTTGTTCTTTATTTCTGCTACTTCTCCAAACTCAAAACACTTTATCTTCCTTCTAAATTTTTTAGATTCCCACCAATTCAATTCCGCTTCTTTGTGCTTAAGGGCCAACAATTTCTATTTAACAATGATAATATGGAATTGCACTTTTATATACTAATATATGTTGATTTTTACATATGGTGTGAAGGATTTACATGTCAAGGTTATGAAAAAGTTACCCAACAATTGCTGACAATCAAGTTGATGTGTATATGGAGAATGACTTTTCAATTTGGTTTAATCAATATGTGAGTATAAATAATTTATGATAAACTTATCATTTTCAAATATGTGTAACATAATTTAAAGCTTAATTGTTGAATTAATATAAATTGTAAGCACATAATCGATCAAATAATGTTACCAACATTTTTATCAAGGATTTGGCTAAAGGTCCATTATGTACTGTAAAGTCATATCATGGATATTATGTCAACAGTTACAAATTTCACTCTAAAGCACATGGTTCTAATAGAGCAACTAATAATTATGGGTTTGCATAAAGGGCACACATTATAGTGCTGATAAGAGTGACTAGTACGGTCAATTAATTGAAGTTTTGGAGTTAAAGTATCATGCACTACCCTACAAAATAACTATTTTATTTAACTGCAAGCAGTTTGACCCTAGACCAAATATTAGTGTGATAGTTCACAAGCAATACAAACATATTGATGTGAACAATAAAAAAAGATTCAACATGTATGAACCATTTATCCTTGCATCGTAAGCAACACAGGCGTATTATGCCACATATCCTGGCTTAAAGTGGGACAAGAATGGTCAATGGGCTGTTTGCAAAATAAAAGCTAGATCTATGGTAAAAGTTTTGACAGTCAATAGTAAAACTTTCCAAGACGATGACACATAGATTCACGAAATTGATCTTCAGGTTCAAGATTAACAAAATGAGATTGATTGATCTAACTAGTTCATTTGTTGATATTGACGAGAGTGACAATGAGGACAATGCATCAAAAAATGAAGAATTAGATGATATTGATGACGATGATGTTGATGATGTTAATTTATATAACGTTGATAGTGATTAGAGATAGTGTTATCATAACTTCTTTTGTTATATTTATATTATATTGCTTGAATGTAACTGAATTTCTCAATGGTTGTTACAGACATCAACAATTATTAGTTGATGGACTAGGGTCATTAGCAGACCTTGCTTCATGTTTTCTCAAGTTTTTAACTCTTTTAGTTTGTTCCAAACTTTCTTAGATCATTCTCAAGGATATTTGTTGCAACATAATTAAGCTTTCATTGATTGTGAAAAGATTTCTTTAACTTTTTTGAAATTGATCTCATGAATTTTGAATATATGGATTTATAAGATGTATTAGAAACACTTACACAAAAAGTTAAATAATTTAACACTTTGTCTATGATCTTCAACTTCCTTTTTTTATTATTATTATTCCTAAAGAAGAAGATTTTTGTTGTTTCCAAACATTTGTGGATCCAATCATGATCTAATAATAAAAATAAGGGATCATAATGTTATAATAATAACAAGAGATCTTTCTCAATCAATCCCTTTACCCCCTCATTCTTCGAGAATCATAAATATTCTTTTCAAGTTTGAATATGTTCAATTGGAATCTAGGCTCTTCTACTTCATTTTTATTTATTATTTTCCTCTCTTTTATTTTTTATTTCTTTTTTGTTCCCTTCTACCATTCCAAGTCCCATAGGTTTGATCTTGTAGAATCTGACTTATTTTATCATTGAGTAAAAGGTATGAAATAAATAAGATTTCACACACACGCATACACACACACACACACACACACATATTCTAGAACATTAAAAGTGGCTAGAAATTCCACTATTAAATCTTGATTTTTTTTCTAATCCTTATAAAGAAGCATAAGCTCTTGAATTGGTTTTAGCAACACAGATTAAGCTAAGTCATTCTAGTCTATAAATTTTCTATAACTAACCTTTCTCCTGAATATCCTTTGAGGATGTTTGCTTGAGCTTGAGTCTTAAAAAGTTATTTATTAGGACTATAAAAAAATTTGGTAAGAGTCTTGGTCCTTGGTTGAGCTAGAGCTCTCTCAGGCTTTATTTCATGTATTTCTCTTTTCCTTTACTAGTCTTTTACCTTTTTGGTACTGATAAAGGTGACAGGGGCTCATTAATCTTAATATCTTTTACTTTTACTAAAATGTGAAGTCTCTTCCTTGTTAACAAGGTGTCACTATTATGGCTACAGGATGAGTTATGTTTAGAGTTTTTGTTTGCTCCTTCCTTAATTCTCTTTATTTTCTAAATCTTGGGGGATCAATTTAGTTTGGTAAAGAGATTGAAAAATTTTAGACTGATATGATAAATAAAAAATCGCTTATCAAGTAAGCTTTTAAATCAAAAAAATATCCCTATCAATGACTGTTAGAGAGCATATAACGATTATGTAATCTAGCCATTATGGCATCAATTTCCATTTGATAGCCAATGATTATTAGTATTTTGCAAAGATCATGGAAAAAAATTCACCAACGATCATAAAGATTTTATAATAATCATGGGGAATTGCCATTATATCTAGATAACCTATATGCTTTATTGAATGAGCTTTGTTAATTAATCAATGACTGCTTTCTGATCTAAAAATAATTCAAAGCAAATTTTAAACCATTTAAAAGTAACATGGCTTACTCAATCACATTCAATGGATGCAAACTTTCCATGAAATTAACTAAGATGGACTAATTTATGAAATGTCATTCAAACTTTATCGTTAATAATAGATTATCTTAAAGATTAAGCTTTATGACCAAATAATCATAAAAATATTTAATCAAAACAAAACATAAGCTGCACAAATTAATTGAGGTTTAAGTTGTACCATTTATAGCTTTCACAAAGTACTTCCATCAATCATGCCAAGTTCTCTTTTGATGAACTTCATCCTTTCGTCATTCAATGTCTTTGTACAAACATTTGCCATTTAATGGTTGGTATTGACAATTCAAGCATAACATCTTCATTATTAGCATGGTCTCTAATGAAATGATGCCTAATGGGATTTTTTTATCAAATTAAAAAATCTTAAGTTATCATATTTGATTGGCACATGGTTTATATGAATATTGTAGTCTTACAATTATTGTTTCATCCATATGATAAAGACTAACAACTATATATTATGCTTTAATAGTTGATAAAGTAATTAATTTTGCTTTTTGTTACTTTGTAAGACTAATAAGTGTCCTAGTATGTGACATGTACTAAAGATGCTCTTTTTATCTCTGATCCTACCTACGAAGTTAACATTTGAGTATGTAACTAAGTCAAATGAAGACTCTTTAAGATACCATAATTGTATATTATGTGTTTCATTCAAATATTGAATGATGTGCTCGACAACATACCAATGAGATTCCTTAAGATTAGCTTAAGATCTAGCACATAAGCACCAACTAAACATAATATCAGGTCTTAAGGTTGTTAGATATAAAACACTCTCAATCATACAACTATAAAGGTTTTTAATCTACTAGTTTACCTTTTTCATCACTATCAAATGTGTTTGTGCTCATTAGTGTCTTACAAGGTTTGCTTAAACCCAAAGCCAAATCTCTTTAATAACTTATTAGTGCACTTAGCTTGGTTGACAAATGTTCTATCTTTTTCCTTACATGATTTGTAGTCCAAGGAAACATTTGAGTTCACCCATCATGTTCATTTCAAACTCACTCTTTATAATGTTTAAAAATTCTTCACACATGCAAATGTTAGAACACTAAATATTATACTATCAATATAGATTTGGACAAATAATATATCCTTTGTATGTTTCTTTACAAATAAACTTGTTTCAAATAATCCTTTGATAAATCCATTTCTTCTTTGCAAATAAAGTTATATAAACTAATCCTTTGATAAACCCATTTTACCATATAAATTGACTAAGTCTATCATACTAAGCTTATGGTGCTTGTTCAATCCATAAAGAGCTTTAGTAAGTTTGAAAACACTCTTTGAAAAAATGTGACTTTCAAAACTGTGAAGTTATTTAATATAGATTTCCTCCTATATATAACCATTTAGAAAGACACTTTTTCCATGGCTTCAAATTCATGTAAAATGCAAATGTAAGCATGATTTAGTAGTTTCTAACCTTGTAACAAGGGCAAAGGTTTCATGAAAATCAATGTCGTATAAACTTTAGCTACTAACCTAGCATTATTCCTAGTTATGGCACTAAGCTCATCAAGTTATTTTTAAATATCCATTTTGTTTTAATAATAAAATGATCTTTAGGTTTTAGAACTAAGGTTTAAACCTTATTCTTTTCAAACAATTTGAGTTTATCTTATATAGTAATGACCAATTTTCATCATTGATGGCTTCAATAAGAGATACAAAGACAAGATTATTATATGCATTCTAAATGAAGATTTTATTGTTACCCTTTTTAATGTATCATCTATGATAAGATCCTTTGGATGATTTTTCTTATATATCCAATCTTTTTCTAGATGTTGAATCATTTGTGTCACACTTAGAAAGGATGAAGGATGAGTTGCAACCTAAGGTGTTGAACCTTTGGTTTTTTATTCTTATTTTAATTATTGAACAAATACAAGACGAACTAACATTGGCTTTAAGTGTTTATATATGACTTTAGGTACCTCAATTGATTTTTATAAAGTTTTAAAGGACAAAAGCAATAAAGGAAAGCAAAATAGATAGATTAATCAACTACTAGTCATAATGCTATCTTATCTAAAATAAATGGTCCATTATAAGGAATTCTTTTTAAGCTAAGTTTTATACAAAACATGGCAGTGGAAGAATATTAACATTTTAGAATTTCCTTCCTAAGGATTACATTGAAACATAATTAAACAATCAAACACAAATAAAAAGTTAAGATCAAAATGCCTTTAAGTGATGACTATTTCAACCTTTAATCCTCCTAACTAGGTTGTAGCATACCACAGTCACTCAATCCCAAAATGAATAACCTCTACAATGTATCCACATAGATCAATATCATGAAGATCCTAATGCTCATTCAAGGTTGAATGGTAGAGGGTTGGATTGGCTCGTGTTTATCTAGTTACACTTGCACACACTTGTTTTATAAGTCATGCATGGGTAGTAGACCTTAGGAATTAATTTAGAATATATATGAGTCTTTAAAACCCTAATCCCTATTACGAGAATTCGGCCAAATGGCTAAATTATAATTTGGTCCTCATACGTAATAAGTATTTATAATTAATTACTAATTCGAATGTTAAATCCTTTAACTAAGACCTATTCAATCTCATTTTAATTCCACCACTTTAATAAATTTATGTGTGAACCTATAGGCTCCCTAACTTATTTGATAATAGATATAGTCATTAAAATTTCAATTAATTAATAACTAGATAAATTAAACCTTTTAATTTGTCATAAATTTACTAATTGATTGACTCATATCTAAAGGTCATAATTAATACCTAGCTTGCACATGATGATGAATTAATATAGTTAGGAATGATTAAGGTGGTCTAACCTAAACTTTAGTAGGAATTTTATCAGTGCAATTCAATCCCTTCATTATATAACATCCAACAAACCTAAAAGATGAAATAATGTCTCCTTTAGATAGTTTGATCTTAAATAGATTTAATTAGCACTTAACATTTGTTGTTGTAATAAAAAACCCTTTTTTATTCATCTATTTTATTTAGATGCAATAGTAAACCTTTTTCCATTCATCTAAAATGTACATATATCCATATTTATGCATATACCTTTGCACAATGGTTTTTAGATGTCAATACCAATTTAGAAACAAGTTAGATGTCTCTAATTATCTCATTACAATGAATCCTTTATAGATTGCTCATTACCCTCATCAAGCTATCGTTATAACCAAAACATGCCTTATGAGCTATTTGTGATTAAGACAATCAAAGTCATGAATCAAAATATAAGAGTCACTTAACAAGATACTATGTTAATCTTAAGTCATGGAATCATTTACACAACTTCTATAAGTTCTTTTTATGGACATATAGGTAATACTTTGAATAGAATTCTTTAATAGGTCATTCAATGAACTTGTTTTCTAATATGCACCTACTTACATGTCTTAAGTATCTTGCATGCTTATACTTATGGGATTAGTAGCTATCTTGACCATTAAGGTAAGAACATACATGTACTAGTCTTAACAGTACTATCAATATCAAGTCATGATATTACATCAATTAGGAACATTTAGGAATGGCAATTTGACGCGATAAGTACCTAAGCTATCTTTGTAAAGTATGTACATTCCAAGGACTTCATCTTAAGTGTTATTTAAATAAACTAAATAATTATTATTACACCATCAGTATTACATAAAAGATGAAGAAACCTTCATAATAATGAACTCAAATTATATGATATTATATGGCATATGAGCTGCCAACATATTAGCTGAAGGGCATATACTAACACTTATATAGCATGGAACTAGTTTGTTCATTATGGAGAATAATGTAAAAAATTTAAATATAAAGCTTGAATGATTTGGTTGCTTTTTATTGAATAGCTTATGCAACCTAGTAAAGTCACATTAAGAAAATGGAACAACCTTATGCACAAATGGATCATCTTCGTTCACTTTGAACAAACTTTAAGATTCTCACATAAAAGGTTGAAACAAACTATTCAATGTTGAACAACCTGTTGGAATGGTCTTATGCATCCTTATGATAAGTTTAGAAGATATCATTCAATTTTGAATAGCCTTGCAAACCATGAAATGGAATGTTAAGGAGATTGTTGACCTAAGGTCACTCTAGCATTTTAAGACACTTATATGAACATCTAAAGCATTGTATAGTTGTTTTGAATGATCCTAAAACCAAGAAAGGTCTAACCTTATGATTGAGTATTTGTACTTGTAGATTTTTATTGAAGGGTTAACATCCAAATAAAAAGGATAAAGTCATACCTCAAACATAATGCTTTTGAAGACATGCCAAAGCCATAAGGGAAGATGAGATGCCTACCTAAGTATGGGGAGATTTGTTTGACCATTAATATGCTTTTAATATGGAGGTAAAGCACCTCAAGATGGTGGCAGTTTAGCATGTTGAAGACATCTAGTATAAGGTAGAAATAATAAGAGAATGAGAAGACTAAATCTCTAATGACTATAGAGGAAAACCAATAGGTGTGGAAGGAAAATAATAATTGTTGAAGTTAAACAATAAGTGTTAGAGAATTCCTCATTTCTTTCTATCATAAATGAAGGTGACTCAATGATTATGGAGAAGATCACAATAAGAATTGAAAGGATTCAATGGGCATTAAACAAATTCAATAAGAATTGAAAAATCCTTTGAGAAAAACCTTAACAAATATGTGTAAGCCAACGATAGCAGACGAATATGCTAACAACTATAGCAATGAATCTATGACCGTGGCAAAATTTTAATAAGGGTTTTTTCTGATAATGTCGATTGGCATTGCAAAAAGCTTAATGAGCACTAGAAAAAAATGTTGGAAATTCAATAACCATGGAAAGGATTTATAGGAGTTAAGGGGTATAATGGCTAATTTTTTCTAAAAGCTACTAAACTATTCCATCTATCTCTATGAACTAGTTTTTAGGTTTTCATATATAAGGAATCTTATCTAAAGATTAGTAAAGAAAAATAACACTTTGATAAAGCCTTCAAAACTTATATTTTAGTTGTGCAAACCTTCTTAATGTTGCTTTCTATATTTGGATAAAGAAAGCATTATGAATTTGTAACTAAATTTAAGCTAGTGAGAATAGGTTTTTCTTATACACTAATTGTATTTGTTGCCTATCTAGAGGCATAAACACTTTCTTAGGATTTCTTCTCTATTATGTGGTTAAAGTTAGTATTGTGACTTGAAAAATACAAAAAAGTGGGTTGTCTCTCTTCAACCTTCCCCATGAAAGGCAATTATAAAGGTTTGTCCTTAGCTTGCAAAAGGGAAGGTTATTCTTGAACTCAAAAAAAGAAAAGTAAAATGCCTAAATGGTTGCTTATAGCGTGAACATATATGCATTTTGCCAAACCACTATAAATTCTTATGTTTCATTTTCCTTTTCTTCTCATCTCACAAGTTTTTATTTGAAACCCAATTCACTCCCTTCTTAGGTTTCTTTTTCTGAATAAAACTTAAGTTTTTCATAAGAGACTTAGAATGGACTAGAAGATAAGGAATGTTCTACTTAAAATGATCCCTTTGACCATGCCTTAATAATGAAATTTTCACATTATAAGCTAGAATGACCTTTAAGCTCTACAATAGCCTAGATGCATTACCTTGTTCAAACCTTATAATACTTGAATGGACTAAGACATATGGAATGACTATAAGGATCAACCTTATTCGAGAAGCAAGATTTTGAAAAAGTAAAGAATAGTTAGTCCAACATTGGAGTAGGCCAGCTCAAAGATGAAATAACTATATGCAACCATTAATATTTTAAATCAAGCTATCACAATTCATGGAATAGCCCTATACAAGAAATGGACGACCTCATTCAACTTAGGAAGATAATTGAAGTAGTCCAATTTTGCTTTAGAATAAGCCCATTCATACAAAGTGAAAAGGTTGTTCACTATTAAGTAACACTTCTATAGGTTAAGTGTGAGCCTTAGGAAAACTCTTATAAGGCATTTGAGTATGAACCTTAAGAAAATACTTATAAGAGTTGGGTGCCTGAGATGAAGATTTTCTACCTATTAGTGTGAGATTTGTTTAACATTTCACAACCATGATATGCATATGTAGATGTTCTAGTTATTAGTAAGAGATTTGTTGCTATTTTCTTTGCAATGATCATTTGGATATTAAAGGCTATAATTACCTCTTCAAATGGCCTTCAATGTAAAAGAGAACTAACCTCATAATAGGCTAATTCTTTTTAAATCCTTAATTTTCATTTATTAAACTTTTTAAGTTAGTTGTAAAGCTTTCATTATTTAAGGGCTATGTATGAGCCTTGGGAAAACACTTATAAGGGGTTTGAGTGTGAACCTTAAGAAAACACTTATAAAGGATGAGTGTGAGCCTTAAGAAAACAATTCTAGGGGTTTGGTGTGAGCCAAAACACAAAGTTTTAGGAGTAAGTTTGTAAAATTTCTTATAATTGAGTTAGAGATATCCCAATTGAGAATTATGAAGTGGAAATAGGGTTAATTAATACTTGAACCACTATAAACTTTATGTGTTATCTTCTTCCTTTCCTTAGCTCCTTACTTCTTTAACACTTATTAATATCTTTTAAAACTAAAATTTTTAATTACTCACTGATTCAACTCCCTCTTCTTAGTGCATAAGGCCGACAAGTGGTATTAGAGTAAGGACTCACTTTTGAAAACTGCATTGTGTGAGCAAAGATCAAAATGGTCAATGTAGGGATACATCCGTTGGGTTTTGTAGAACAAATGCAGTGAAAAAACAAAAATTTTCTATAAAATATCCAACAAAGGATCTATGCAATTTGATTAAATCAAAAGAAAAAGATGTGAATCTTACCAATTCAAATGTGAGATCATAGATCTATTGGAAGGCTAAAAGAAGGTTTACATTAGTAACAACCTACCTCAAGATTGAAGTTCGATCAAGGCATCACTAAAGGATGATCACTCTCTATAGGTATCCATAAAAATAGGCTTTTTCCTTGTGTGCTAGCACTAGGGTTTTTTTTTCTCTCAAAGCATTTTAAAAAATGTGCATGCACTGTATGTTTAAGAAAACCCTAAAATGACGATATATATATATATTGACCATTGAGATATTTTATACCAACTCTATATCTTAAAAGATATAGTTAAAAATAATATCATATTTCATTTTAACCTTTTAAAATGAAATAGATATCTAATAATTTAGATAATATCTCTAATTATCTTAATTATAAATAGAGAGAGAAGTAAAATCAAATTTTATTTTGGGCCTATTCTAAGTGTGTGACCCTGTAGGTTCACATAATGTTGGCACTAGCCCAAAACCTATTTGGCTCATAAGTCATAAGTGGTCTCTAGTAAGACATTATGACTAACCAGACATTATGAACGTCAATTATCCGAACTAATGTATTTCACAAGTAGTATTATAATCCTTTTGTCATATTATATCTTAATTGAACATAAGGCATGGATCATGTCATCTTTACATTGTTCAATTATTTCTCGATCTCCATGTAGACTAATGTAAAATAACATTAATAACCTTTATCAATTTATTATCGCGTGGCCATGCAATCTCTTCAGTCTAACTTATCAAGGGGCATAGAAAAATATTTCTCATTAATTTATGAGGGACAAATTCCTTCTCAATCACTCATATTTCTCTATATGATTTACTCTATGTCCAATATTGGTCTTTCTGATAATCCAATTAAAGATAATGTTAGGCTACATCAAAACATGAAATTCATCTTATTAGAATCTATGGTGATTTATAGGTTAGAAGATTAAGTTAATATTGTTGCATGAGAATCACTTATGACTATTAATCTATATAGTATTCTTATAGTGGTTAGTCCAATACAATGTTTCTTAAACATGTATTTATGTGTTTGACTTTATATCACATATTCATGACTAGTAAAACATGGTCATCAATCAAAACACATACTAGTCTTTTTTCCATTATTATCCCAACAATAATGACTAACTAGGGCAGTTTAGAATATAATTCTTTATACTTAAAGGTTTTACTATCATGTCACATACATGATGACATTAGATAAAATTAACTATTAATAAAATTATGACTATGACATTATTAAGAAAATATCCATTACAAGTATTGGCCTAGGGCGTATAACTACAACATCACCACCTTAAGCCTTACTTTGATAGGACTGACTATGCCTATTAAAAATATAAGATGGAAAATATACCTTGATAATGATCTTGTAGATGTATGGGACACCATGGTAGAAGTGTGGATGCCACTATTCAAGGTTATGGATAATGTTGAAGAACCAATACCAAGAAAGGATTAGGTGGAAAGTCAATGAAGATCCAATGGAAAGAATAATAAGGCTATGGCAATCCTCTTAAGATCTCTATTAAGAGAGAAATATGGTAGAGTAAAATAATGTGCAAGTACTCATAGCATTTGGAGAACTTTATAAAACTACCATGAAGGAACCAAGCAAGTGAAGTCTAAGAAGATCCAATTGCTTATTATGGAATATAAGCTCTTTTAAAATGAAGCCTAATGAGAGTGTCACAAAGATGACAAATAGGCTTCTAGTCATTATAAACAACATGAAAAAGCTTGGGAAGCACCTAAACTTAGTGGACATGAATTATAAGATCCTCAGGGCTCTCCTTATGAAGCAATATGAGGCTAAGGGTGGCTAGGATAGAGGAAGGTTATAAGGACCTTGGTAAGATCCCTATAGATGTCCTTATTTGTAAATTCCTCATGTATGAATGGCTCTTAAAAAGGAAAATGAGTAAGAAAAGAAGAAGGGGAAGAAAAGGAAAAAAAAAAAAACTTACTTTTAAAAGTACCTCAAAGGTGTAAGAAAATGAAGAGAGCTCAAATGGCTCATAGGAAAGTGATGATGAAGATAAGTAAATTACCATGCTCTCTAAAAGGTAAAATAAGTTGATTAAGAATAAAAAGAAAGAGAAAATACCTTATATAAAATCTTCATCCAATTCTTATTCAAGCAAGGACAAGAAGAATGAAGTCACTTGCTATGAATGTGATAAGTAAGGTTACATTAAATTGGAGTATCCTAAGAACAATAAGAAGAAGAAATAGGAAAAATAGAAAAAAGGACTATGGTTACTTTGGATGATGGCTCCTTAAGCGAGGAGGAAGAAAAAGAAGTAGTCAACCTTTGCTTGTGGCATTAAAAGGCTCTCCAAATAATGTATGCTCTACTTCCCACTCTTATAATCATAATAATGATTGCATTAATGTGGATGATGATGGATTTATGCAAGCCATGGCTTTCATATGTAAAAAATATATTTCTAAGATGCAATTTTACAAAAAGAAATGTCTTTAAAACTTGAGGAGATTTTAAAAATCTTAGTAAACTTATCTTGAGTTTGAGAAAATCTAATAATGATCTAAAAAATTATTTAGAAGAAATATCTTAAAAAACCTCCTCATTTGAGTCTTTTAGAAAAGAAAATGGTCCTTTCAAAGTAAGGGTTAAATAGCTAAGAAATTCTCTTTCTACATTTCACAAAGGAAATGAAGCTTTGGATACACTAATTGTATCTGAAAGACCACCTCTTATGATATATGGTTTTGAATTCAATAGCATATCAACTTCCACATCTTCCCCTCTATTATTTATCAAAGCTTATACTCCTCAAACATCTAGCATAGATGTTATGCTTAGAAAGGCTCAAACACACATTAGAATTCTCATTCAAAAAGGAAATGGGAAGATGACATAAGGCTCAAATGCTAAGCCTTCACGAGCTAATCATGCATATATGTGTAAGATGCATACACCAAGACACACATAACCAAGACACATACAATCAAGGAACACACATTCATCATAGACATGTTCCTATGTGCATGTTATTTCTAAGAATGATATCAGACATAACTCTCATGCTAAAATGAAATTGAACAAGAGAATTAACAAGTCTAAATTATTATATGAGATATGGTCACATTAATGTATGTTGTTATATTAGGAAGGCATACCCCATTTTAGAGGGCCTTTTAAAAGCTAACCCTCCAAAGACCCAAATTTGTTTGGGCACCTTAGAAAACATAAAATTGTTTTTCATATAGGATTACCTTGAATCCAAAATAAAAGAAGATGATTGAAATGTAGATAATGGATGCTTCAGGTATATGACTAAGAATGCTAGCCTCTATATTTATGTGAAGAAGATGAATAGAGGAAAGGTCATAATTAAAGACAATGCCCAAGGTAAGGTAATTGACATTAGATCAACTGGTAAGGATAATTGTTCCTTTATTGAAGATGTTTATTTAGTGGATAGATTAAGACATAATTTATTAAGTGTAAGTTAATTATGTGACAAAAGCAATAAATCCAAACAAGTAACAAATCCAAATATTGTTTTGTTGTTTGTTTAATGGATGATAAGGAGATATTCAAAGGAGAAAGAAGTGGCAATACCTATATAATAACTTATACAAATTAGCTAACTAACCTTCAAGTGTTTTGTCTCTATTAGGAATAAGTCTTAACTATGACAAAAAAAAACTTGGGCATGCAAGTATGGACCTACAATCAAAGTCTATGCAAAGATAAGCTAGCGGATGGATTTCTAAGGGTCAAGTTCTCAAAATAAAAGACATATGACCCTTGCCAAATGGATAAGCAACATAAATCTTCCTTTAAAATCAAAATCATTGCAAGTACTTATGGATTTTTTCAACTTATTCATATGGATTTATTCCTAGTAGAATTTATAGTTTAGGAGGGAAGCACTACGCATATGTTTTAGTTGGTGATTACTCTAGGTTTACTTGGGTTAGTTTCTTAACTCATAAGAGTAATGCCATTGAGGCTTTTAAAAGTTTTGCTAAACGTGTTCAAAATAAAAAATATTACTTTATCTCAAGTATTATAAGTGACCATGGAAAGGAATTTGAAAATGAAAATTTTGTCTAAAAAAAGATTTTTCACAATTTTTTTGCTCTTAGAACACCGCAATAAAATGTTGTAGAGAGAAAAAAATATAACCTCAATAGAGATGGCTAAAACAATGCTTAACGAGTATGCACTTCCTACATCCTTTTACGAGGAAGCTATTGGCACTTCTTGCTACATTTCAAATCATGTTTTTAAAAAACCAATTTTAAATAAAATCTCTTATAAGTTATAGAGTGGAAGAAAGGCCATAGTTTCATACCTTTGATTATTTGGTTGAAAGTGCTATATATTAAACACCGTGGATAATCTAAGGAAATTTGCATCCAAAACTGATGAAGGTATATTTTTAGTCTATTCCACAAATAGCAAAGCATATAGAGTATTTTAACAAAAAGTCCATGGTGGTTGAAAAGTCCATCAATGCAATTTTGGATGAATCAAGCAAGCTTGATCTTAACGAAGGTTATTTTATTGATGATCATGTATGTGAATTTGAAAATCTTCGCAAATATGTTAATTAGGAGCACCAAACAAGCTCTAAAATATTATTTCAATCCATATAAGGCTTTAGTTAGTTTGAACACATGGTTTAAAAATTCATGGTGTTCAAAACTAGGAGGTTGTTTAATATAGACTTCCTCCTCTATGAAAGTATTTTAAAAAACACTTTTTACATTGATTTAAAATAATTTAATATGCATGAGGTGCTACTAATGAACATATTTATAAAAAGTATGACAAGTTTAGTTCATTTCTTTTATAAAAATGCAATTTCAAAAGCTAAGGTTGACACTACACTTTTTATGAAAAGGCATAATAATGATACACTTATAGTTCCAATTTATGTTGATGATATTATATTTGTGCAACTAATGAACATATTTGTGAAGATTTTTCTTAGGATAAAAATAGAGAGGTTAAATGTGAGGTAAAATAAAAGAAAGAGAGAGCTAAGGAAGAAAGAAAGAAAGGAAGAAGAAGAAGAAGAAAAATAAGAAGAAGAAGAAAGAGAGGGAGAGGAGTGAGCTGCTTAGGAAAGAATTCTAAGGTTTTCTGGTTTTGGGAAATAGGTAAGTTAATTTATCTTTTTCTCACATGAAATTAACCCCTCATGAGATGTTAATCAAGCATGGTTAGTAAGAATTATGGAGTATTTGAGGTAAAGCTTATGTATGGAAGTTGAAATTCAAGAGAAACAAAAGTTGATTGTGTTGGTTTTATTGTTAGAGCAGAATTTTGTACCCACGATTTCATAACCCTATAGGAGGAATTAAGAAAAGTGTAAAATATGAAAGTTGTAGCTTTATGGCCTATCTAAATTTGAATGAAATAATTTTGCTTGATTTGGTGTGTGTGAGGAAATATGGCTCCTTCATTATGGCTAGTTCATAACCAACTAAAATCACCTTAGTCTTTTTGTTTTCATATATTTTGATGACTTTATGTGCTGATTTAGACAAAGTGAAAAACATGAAATTTGTAGGTTTATATCCCTTCTAAATACTTGTAATGTAGTTTTGATTAATGTGTTGTGTGAAAAAAGATATGGCTCATTGACGTTAACTGATCTTGTACCTGGATGAAACCTCGTCAGTCTTTGAATTCTGTTTTCTAAGAATTTGATGGTCATAGATTCTGAATTTGGTGATACGTAAAACTTGAATGTTGTATATTTATGTATGAGCTGCATGCCTGTAAAATATGTTTGCCAAATTTAACATGGTTGCTGAGATATTTCCCCTTCATTATGACTGATTGTCAACATGTTGAAAACATGTTCACCTTGAGATTGATCATTTGGTGACTTTATATACTTAATTAAACAATGAGTAACACATGAAAAATGTTCCTTTATATGTTCTATAACTTTTGTTAAAACATTTTTGCAATTGGATTTTTAAGATTTGAGATATATTTAAGAATGTAAGACCTACTCAGGCTGAGATGACATTCAAACAGGGCAAATTCATAAAATTGACCATAAATTATTTAGTTTATATTTTGCATTGAATTTTGGATATGGTGTACCCATATAGGTCTAGTTTAATTTTTAAAAAAAAGAATCAGTCATTTGGATTTGTGAGTTAAAAGTAATTATAAAAGCAAAACATCAAGTTTATGATATTTTACTAGAGCATATTTGCATAATAAGATGAAAATCTTACTTTATCATTATGGATTGATTTGGTGTATTGAAATAGGTCCTCGAGGCATTGAAGATAACAGTGGGAATAAGCCAGGACCATCCACAACTTAATAAGCTTGAAGGAGGAGGTAAGTAAATAGTTAATGGTACTATACGTGTGATTGGTTAAATGCCATGAACATGTACTCAATAGAATGAAATGTTGTTTAATGAGATGATCTTGATGAATACATTGATGAAAAATGGCTATAATCTTGATTTATTTATTTTCACGAGACATTGATAAATTATGACTTGGGAATGAAAGTATGTGGTGATATGAGCTACCAAAGTTATGGGTGTTGTTATTAATTGTTATATTGTTAAAATTTTATTAGATTTATAGTTGATTTGTTGAAAGACTAATACTTGATGTTGTTGGGAAAATAACAATATTCATAGCCTGTGTGGCAACGATATTCGACAGCCTATGTGGCAATAATATATTACAGCATGTGTGGCAATAATATATAACAGCCTGTGTGACAATAATATATAATAGCTTGTATGACAATAACATTTGATAGCTTGTGTGACAATGATATCTAAAGCTTGTGTGACAATAATATTTATAGCCTGTGTGGCAGCCAAAAATGAAAACCTTTGTGGCAATGATATCTATAGCCTATATGGCAACAATTTATGACAGCCTGTGTGATAATAACATTTGATAGTCTGCGTGGCATTTAAGAATAAAAACTCTTTATTTTGTGCATGGATATGATGATGAGTTATTTATATTTAAATGTTTGTTATGTTATTTGAGATTGAAGTATCGTTATGCATTTACTTACTGAGTATGCAAGCTCACTCTTTTGCATTAAATTTTATTTAAGGAAGAGTAGATTAAAGATTGCATCTAGTTTACATTTTGAAGTTACTATCTAGCAATCTAATAGAGGTTGGGCTAGGATGCAGTCAATTAGTATTTTAGTTTATTTAGCCATATATACTTTGTTGTAAATAGTTAATATGTTGTGAAATAAGATACACAGTGTAAATAAAAATAAAAATAATTAAAATAAGGACTTTTAATGACAAGGGATAAAATGAGAGGATTTTAATGATGTTATGTCACTTTAGTATTTCATGTTTTATGAATAAGTTAATGCACCTACTTTAGGAATAATTAGTAATTGGGGCGTCACAATCTGACTAAGAAATTTGAGATAAGCATGATGGAGAGCTCAAAATTCTTCCTTAGTCTACAAAACAAGCAAGGATGGGATCTTCATTAACCAATCTAACTACGTAAGAGAGCTTCATAAGAAATTTGAGATGGGTGGTTGCAAAAGTAACAAGACATCAATAAGCACATTAATAAAACTTAACAAGGATGAATTAGGTAATCATATAAATTAGAAGAAATATCGAGGTATGATCAATTCACGTATTTATCTTATAGCCTCTAGACATAATATCATGTTTAGTGTATGCTTTGTGCTAGGTTTTGATATTGTCTTAAGGAATCTCACTGTTGTCCCTAGGCACTAAGAAGGGGGGTTGAATTGGTGGATAAAAATTTTGAAACAAAGATAAAGAGAATAAGATAAAACAATGGAGACACAAGGATTTTATAGTGGTTCGGGCAAAACTGACCCTACGTCCACTCCTCAATCACTCAATTGTGTATTTCACTATATCAATGGTGTTTTTAAGCTCAAATCCAACTTATACAACTTGTGTTTTAATGACTAACACATAACCTTACAACAAAGTGTTTTCTAGGCTAACACAAAACCTCACTCAAGTGTTTCAACAGGCTTACACTTAAACCTTTCTAAAAGTGTTTTTACGGGCTAACACAAAACCTTACAATCTGGTGTTTAATGCTCACACCTAACACTTTGTAAA
>CATIWR010505578.1:0-43662 GCA_949677035.1 Omphalea diandra | reverse complement strand
CCCCCCCCCCCCCCCCCCCCTCCCCCCCCCCCCCCCCCCCACCCCCCCCCCCCCCCCCCCCCCCCCCCCCCCCCCCCCCCACCCCCCCCCCCCCCCCCCCCCCCCCCCCCCCCCCCCCCCCCCCCCCCCCAACGAATGGGTGTATAAAAAAATTAAAAGTAAAGGATAAGAAGATTAGAAAATGGGGCACACAATTTATAGTGGTTCGGGTATAATCAATCCTACGTCCATTCTCCAAGTCTCTACAATTGGGTGTCCCACTAACACAGAATAGTGTTTCTAAACTCACACCTAACTTTTACATTTTGTGTTTTCAAGACTCATACAATAATCTTTACACTTTGTGTTTTCAAGGCTCACACAATAACCTCTCTTACAAGTGTTTTCTAAGGATCACATTAAAACCTCTCTTAAGTGTTTTCACTGACTCACATTATAACCTTTGTTATAATTGGTGTTTAATGCTCACACCCAACACTTATAATCTCATAAGAAGAGAAGAAATTAAGCAGCAAAAGATTGAGAGCTTTACATAAGTAATGAATTCTCTATCTATCTTATTTATCACTGTTTGGTGGAGTATTTATACCCCATATCGACCAAAGAGACATTAGACTTTAAAGCTTAACAAATCTCCAAGACATACTAGGCAGATTCTACATTAATTGAATGTCAGGCAGGCGTTGCGGTCGCTACTCGTGAATCGCGATCGCGAAATCTAAATTTCCATACTAGAGCTAAAAATTACAGTAGAAAAACTCATTTGTGTCTAACTGCTAGTCCATGTGGCAGCTCCTCATTGGTCCATTAGGAAAATATAGTTGTTGCATTCTAACTGCCCACAAAAGTCGCGATTCTTCTTTGCACAAGGCACAACTCAGGATGCAAATTCTTCTATTTGAAAGACAATATTCTTCTTCTTGAATCGCGGTCGCTACCTAAAATGTCGCTCTTATGAATTTTGTTCTCTAACAGATACTTAGGACACTTGGCATGCTATGATTATGGATTTGCTTCCCCTTTTAATCACTTTGAAAGTCGCGGTCACGACTGAGGTTTGACATAAACTGTGAATTCGTCTATGACATTGACACTCCTATCTTTGGATGAATTACAACAATCAAGATGTTGGCGAATCCAGCTAGCCAAGTTTCACCCTATCCTTGAACTAAGTCACGGTCTTGAATTACAAACCATCGACCGTAAATTTGGATGAACTTTGTCTTCCTAAGGAATATGCAATCCTTCCAACCTTCAATTAAAAAATTAACTTAATTTTGTAAAACAACACTCAATTGACACATTAGGCTTGATCAATATCTTTTTTCAAGATCAAAAGAGGTCCAAGACTTAGGATTAACCATCTTAGTCCAATAGAAATTTATGGAAGAGGGAATTTGTGTTTTACTCATACTGGTTAGAGTTTAAAATATCAAATTAGATTAATTTTCTTAAGTTTTAAGTGAAGGTATTCGTGTTTTACTCATACTGGCTAGAGTTCAAAATATCAAATTAGATTAATTTTCTTGAGTTTTAAGTAAAGGTGTTTGTATTTTGGTAAGGAAAGTAAAGTTATGCCTTATTTTGAATTTATTGGATTCTCGCAATCTTTCCCTATGAATCTTGTTGATTTTCTCCTTGACCTCTCTAATGGTATGTACAACTTTAATTGCCACGTTTTACTCTATTGTTTCTTATTCTTATTGTTCTTTTTAATCAATTGATGCATTGTTATTGAAAATGAGTCAAGAAGCAAATCTTGAAGATTAGTGTGCTTCTCTTAGAGCTGAGCCGATAGTAAAAATGTACAAAATCAATGTTTAATGGCTCGACTAACCAATCGAGGCATGGCTTGGCAAAGAGTTATGGTGGTGAATTTCTAGTGCAACAGTCTTACACTAGAAAAGCCATATGTCACCATTAGAACTAAAGATGCCTTCACCAAGTAAATCATGGAACAAAAATGAGATTTAAAGCTTAAATAGTAACAATGGAGAATAAAAGAATAAGAAAGAAAGGAAACCTTATTAAAGATAAATGAAGAGATAAAAAAAATAAATTCAAGAAACAATTGATGGAAAGTGAAAGGAATAGAATATAGCACTAGAAGCCAAATATGTAAGAAATGCTTCTTTTAGAACCATTTAGAAGTGGATGCATGCTCCTTTTACTTGTCATTTTCTATCTCAAAATGTGAATGTGGAACTCTTTTACAGTTTTATTCGTTTGACATTTAGGATTGGTTCTTGCATTATACTGTAGCTTCCCTAGTGGGTGAAATGTTAGTGGCTTATTATTAAAAAAAATTTTAGTGGCTTAGAGAACTAGGGTTCAAGCATTCAACCTTCTTAAATTTCATAAGATAGCCTTTGTGGCTTTGTATATCTAAATAGTGATTCTATTGCTTTTAGGTACTCTTAACAAATCCTTAAGTGCAAATGTACATTTTCATTTATTTTTGGTATAAAATCAATGATCATATAGTTCATCACTTATCTTAGTTGAAATTGTGGAAACTTCAGGATATATTCTCAATCTATTGTAGAACATTTAACTTAAGTTTCATCTATACAATGATCTCTAACTATGGTGTTGATTAGTTATTGCAAGCTTTATTTGTATTTTTAGAGGCAACTTATTGTTATTTAGGAGTTCAATTTCATTATCATTTTCTTATAATTCAATCAATTATTGATTCATGTCAGTTTGATTGATTAGAATGACCATTATTTTCATCGAGTATATAAAATGATTTATTTATGCTTTCTCCAATTAGGTATATTTTAAAAAATTTTATAGCAACAATGTTTATGTAGTTGATTTAGAATTTAATAAATAATTATTTCCAGGTATGCTAAATCCTCAAATTATGCTCAGACAGATTCATCCTCATTCATTAAAGGCACTAGGGTAAGTTGAGTGTTTTCTCATGGTTGTGTATTTTACATGATGTATTTTAGATACCACTAACTTTTGTTTTCACAAAGTGTGACAAAATGAAAGAGGGAAAAGGAACAAGACCTAATGAGAACATTATGAATTTTCAAGAATTGATTACATAAAACTACCGGGAATAACCCCCATGGATCATGATTAGTAGTGTCATTGGCTTGAGAAGAAATGAGCTTCTCCTGCAAATGTCACAACAAAGGAACTATTGGGATCAATAAGATATCAAATCAAAGAATGATGTAATATGATTTATAAATAAGATGTTTACTTATGAATTTTTTTAGAAAAATGTTGTGTAGAACGAAATTGTCTATATTTTGTGGTTTACCAAATGGAACATTCTTCATTTATACATAGATGAGTGAAATCTTCCACTTCATATAGCAATACCTCAGTTTTTATCACAACCATTGTTTTTATGTGCTTGAACTTCATATTCTCCAAATATGAGTTGAATTTGCAGTAATGAAATTAATGATTATGCCTTTAACTGCAATTGCTTTATATATATATATATATATATATATATATATATATATATATATATAAGTGTAATGTATGTAAAATGGATGACTTATGCTTAACTATTGTTAATAAAGAAATTGATGGACCATTGTCAATTTGTTAAGATTTTGGTCACCAATAGCCTAAAATGAAAAAATCATTAATGAAACATAATAATATGATGAACAACTAAAATCAAATAAATTGTAACTGAACAATCTTCTACTGTTAGAGAAATAAAAAACTAAAATGGATTGTAACTTAACAAAACACAAAAAATAAGATGATGAACCATAACTAAACTGTAAAATAAATTGTTGCATACTTTGTCATTTATAGAAAAATGTACCATGGATATGACAAAGTCTTATATGTTTTATATATTACAAAAACACATCGAAATATCCAAAATAACATTCGTTGTTATTTTTCCTCAAGTTCATTATTTCAAAAACATATACAAAATAAAATCCATAGTTGTTATGTATTTGATTGCTTAGCTCATGTTTCTCTTTAATCGTTACCCTTCATATCTATTGCATGAGATAAAACTAATCTTTGTGAATCAAAAGGATGACTTCCTTACAATCCTGTGTTTGTAGTAGGCTAACTTCATTGAGAACTAATCCTTTGGGGCGATGGCTTCATATAATTATAATATAAACACTGTTAATTCAATTTGTGTATGATTAGGTCATGTAAGTAGTGTGAACTAATTTAAACAGACCTTGATGTAGACATTGCTCGAATCCATGACTAATCTTTGGAACCCATTTCCAAATGTTTTGTCCTTATTAAAGTTGTTCTATTCCTTTCTTAAATATCATTTATCTGCAAATCCTATCCAATCTAGTTGTCTTCATTACTGTTAGCAACTAAACCTTTCTTCATTCTCTTTTTAATAGTCTTAAGCATTGATGGTCCTGTATTCATAACTTTTTTATAGGGTCTACCTTTTGACTATAAGTAGTAAAATAGACTTATTAAAACGAAACATCATATCAAAAATAAAGAATAGAAAATTCAATTTGACACATCACTTATAAGAACCTTATGAGGTATTTGGAAACTCAAATTATTCTTCTCTTTATAGGTGCGTTTGTTATACCCCACTTGCATACAAATTTGGCATGTCGTCTACACTCCAATTTTAGGCAGTTTGTTTAGATTTAGGTTTCCCTCATCTACAATCCTTCTTATTGCCATTGTTAGCTTTTCGAGCTTTTTGTTTGAATTTAGAAGGCATTATTGGCATTTCTTCTACTACTAGCCATATATTTAGACCATTTATTGAAAGTAGTCCAAACCTTTCATAAGCTTCAATAAAGTTACTCACATGGTAGAAATGATTGATAAAGTTAGCTAAATCATGTTTCATGTAATGGATAGTTGCACAAACATGTATACAAGGAATTTCTGATAGACACTACCATCTACCTGTGTAAGTACTAGCAACTAAGTCTATAGTGAACTGATCAGAGAACATATACACTTGAAACTTTTGTCTCACTACAGGTTTCACAATGCAATGTCTAGTTTCAACTTGAATGCCCTTGAACTTCTTTTTTATTCTTGAACATATTTTTTCTTTCGCCTTTTTTGTAACTCAAACTTGTCTTTCCATTCTTACCATCAACTTTTCCTTAATTGCATTGAGCATCATAATTAGTGGCTTTGCCTTTACAGTTTTGATGTACCCACAATTAGTGTGTTTGCCCTTGCAATTTTGATGTACCCATCAAATGTCTCGTATATGTTATTGTCGATCATGTCATTTTTGCAAGAAATTTCAATATATGCTCGACATAATTGCTTAGTCCCTTATTCATAACGTCAACATATGCATTAGTTGAAATGGATTTTATGGCCTCCAACTTTGGTTTTAGTTGAGCCTCATTTGGGCATTTTAGATCCTTCCAAAAAAGATCATTAAACACTTCCTCTTAAAGCCTTTTTTTTCTTCCAATTGGTCCATATATGTTGAGCACAATTCCTGTGCTTTGCATGGGGCCAAATCCTTGATGGAATTTATGATTCCCCATATCAAATGCATAGGTAATGAATGCAGTTAGTTAAAAATAACTTGAAAATAGTAATTTTAATTAAAAGAACTAGAAGACAATATTAGTACCTTTTGCTAATCGCTAATGAATGACTAACCCAATTGATCACTTACACCAAGCTCCTCGAATAATATGCTTAAAAAATACATCTAAGAAAGTTAATTTTCACCTTCAACCATACACCAAACAATAAAATATGTTTAGTTATTACAATCTCTTGCTACAACACATAACAAAGCCTCTTTAGTAACAACTTTTAAGAAAGTTTCATCAAATCCAATCAACCGCCTAAACCAACCTTAAAACCTTCCATCAACATACTATATGTTATATCCATCTACTTGAAAACCACCATGTTTTCATTTTCATCATACTCCATCTCTAACTTAAACTTACCATGCGGATCAATCCTTCTCTACTCTAGAATATACGATCTCACTTTAGAATATTATTACTCTGAAGTTCCCTAAAGCATATCAATGGCAATAGTCCTAACTCTATAACACTTCACAATATGCACTTCAAGTCTCCATTTATTCATGGCATCCAATTCTAACTCTATTACATGCCAAAACGGGTTTGTTATGAACTTCCACATATACTCCTCTACTAACTACTTGGTAGTAGCAACCTTATTGTTTTGGACTTTATATCAACTATGGTGATCAATGATTGTCTTTAACACAAATGTCACTTCATGACTCAAAAGACTACCATATATTCTCCAATTGCACCCTTGAACATATTTGCCATCAAGTTGTTTCTTCATGCTCTTTTACCTACCTAGTAGGGTATCCATTGATGATGGCATTTTTTTCTAACAGTTACCTTACATTAAGTTGTAACCAAATAACTCTATCTAACCTTAAACTTTATGGTACCATGATCACATAAAGGATCATACACCAAATTGGTTTTCTCTTTTGTTTAGTCACTGTGAAGTCATCTTCCTTACTAGATTCTAGTATGATGAGTCCATCATCAATGCCATTGTATTTTGTTTCATAATTATTTGCATTCTTAGAGACATCCATGCCTTTCATATTTCAACCATTATTGGCATTTTCTTCTTCAAGTTATGTCGGCTCCCTCTCCTCTCGTGTTGAATTCACAAGACTATCAACTCCTCATCATTAATACTCAATACATGTCGTAATCACTATTGTTAAAGTAATTATCTTCTCCTAGCTCATAAGTAACATCATAAATATCATCAACTACTCAAATATATTGTAATAAAGGATCAGGTAATTCAGCTACACTATTTTATCCTTTAGTGTTCTTAATATCATTCAATTCAACCTCCTCATCTAGAATATATGTCTCTTCGCTCTGCTCAGTTATACACTCTATGTAAACATCAATTCTCTCCCCTTTATAGTCCAGTTTAAGTTTTTTTTTTTTATGCATTCACTATCTGAGGTAAAAAAAAAAAAAAAGTGATACCATCATTAAAGGTCATACCTAGCTTCAAGTAAGTAATCCTTACAATGCCCGAATACTTCAATTACTTCACATATTGGACAAAATTATAATAACTAAATTTGTCAAGCCCGTAAATATCTAAATAATCAAATTTACCACCTACAAACAACCACCATCCATTATTAGGGTTAAATTTTCCTCCATGATGCAACCATATGGCGAATGGAAGCATTTATACCCAACTATTAAAAAAAAACATCATCTATAAATAAGCTCACCTATTAAGATAAAACAAACTAACAGTAAAGTAAAATATTAATAAACATGTAAATATGCCAAAAAAAAAATGATGCCATGATAAGATCTTCATAAAATTTGTGAATATGTATGCATTGTGCGGCAAGTGTTATGAGCTAATATTTCTTTAAATTTCCAAAGCTTGTTCATCAAACTAGTTCAAATGTCTTATATTATATAACATAAAAAATATAGTCCAAAGTTCACCAATATTATATAACAAAACTGGTTTGAATGTCATGCCTTAGTGTTTCCTTAATATTTCTTTAATATTATGTGGCCTATAGAACAAAAATAATAGAGTAAAAAGCTCACTTGTTTCACTCAAATAAACAATACAATATTATATGGTCTATATGACACTCCAATAATAATAAAGTCTTTTGTTCTAATCTTCTAGATAACCTTATTCATGGAAGAAAAAATAAAATATAAATTTATTTTTTTTGCAATCAATAATACATAGATAGGTGATCATATATTCCAAATTTATTAAAATAGGAATGCCACTTTGCTAATGCAAAACTTATAACAAAACCCAAGAAATCAACTTTGCATTTTATGGAAAAATATTGAGATTAACCTACCAACATAACATTTCAAAGTAAACAATTGTTTGTACAGTGTCTATATTAATAATCATATTTTTAACAGCATTGAAGCACATGACAAAATTAAAAAAAAACACTCAAATGGGATCACAACTAATATAAGATACTTATTGAATGTTGAAACATGATGTAGAAGCTCATGAGATTAAATTATAACATTTATCTTTCCCTTTATTGTTTCTTATATGCAATATATATATATATATATATATATATATATAGATAGATAGTTAGTTAGTTAGTTAGTTAGTTAGTTAGTTAGTTATTAAGGCCTCAATTGTATACCAACCAATGATACCTCTTTTTATTCTTAGACACTCTTGAAGTTTGCAATTGGAGTATGTTGTCTAGGAATTAAACGTCCAATACTACCTATTTAAGAACAAAAAAAATTATAAAGATGAAACAATCTTTGATTATAATATAACAAACAGATTGAATGGAGCTCAATAGAAATTGTGTCTATTACAGCTAATGAAAAGATACAATAGAAAATGAAAGGAATACCAAAAGATTAGCAACCAATCATACCTATTGGACCTCATCCAAAAGAAAGATATATATTGAGGGCAAATCTCACTTCCATGCTTGGAAATCACCACTATTCTTAAATAAAAAAATTTCCATGACCTTAACAGTGGCATGCATAACCTTCAATATAAGATACCTAATATTCCCAAAAGCTATAAAGAAAAAAAAAAAACTTCAAATTAAATAGATTATTACTAACCTTACTTGAACATCAACCTACTTCAAATGAAATCAAACACCAACTACCATCAAACAAAATGAAATAGAAAACACTAACATCTATAGTAGCCATTCACGATGAAGAACCTTAGGGTTAAAATTTCTTCCTTTGTAAGTAAAAAACTCTATCTTAGTTAATTTTGGAAGAGTAAAGGATGAATGTGTTTATTCACAAAACTACTGTAGTGTTTTGAAAAATTCTTGCCCTCTAAAAATATTCATGAAAATTTTGTATATAAAATCTTATGTGAAATTTCTTTTAGGCTCGGGTGACCATATTATTACTACATCAGCACCAAGTCTGTTCAAATTTGTCTCGAAGCTACTAGTGAAAAAAGATAAAAAGTTAGTATATTTAAATTTTTAAACTTTAAAAAATAGGATTAATTTGATCTAAAGTTGAAAATTTAGAATTTTTAATACCCTATTTTTAATATAATAGAAACACCCTATTGTTTTTTTTTAAAAAAATAGAAACACATTATTGTTATTTGTGTAATAACATTTTGTTCTTCTTTACCCTATTATTACACTTTATGTACTAGGCGTATTTAAAGAGGTGTTTGATATAACTGATGAATACAACTGATAGTTGATTGACACCTATCAACTGATAAAATAATGTTTAATAAAAATCTAAAACAGCAACTGATAGTTGATTAATGTGTCAATCAATTGCAATTAGAATCCTTTTCTATTTGAAGTTGTTTTCTTATATTAGCGGTTAATAGTTAATAAAAGATAAAAATACAATTTCTTTTAGATTTTTTTATCTTTATTTTAATTATTTATATACAATAACTTATTTTAAATTATTATACATAAATTTTATAAAAAAAATTATACTTAATATATTTTAATTACAAAAAATATATTAACATATATAATAATTAACATTAATAAAAAAATTATTAAAATTTCATAAATATAAAATAATAAATTATAATATCTTAAAATTTAAAGTAATATATTATAATATTTATTTTAATATATAAAATATTAAAATTATATTTTATTAATTATTTTATAAATTAACGGTAATAATTAAATAAAATTTATCGGATATTTAAAATCAAATGACATTATTAGCTAGCATATCCCCATGCCAGACAGACCTAAGTTATAAAAGGATAAGAAAACCCGCTGCGCTATTCACCAGGGAATGTAATGCAATAATAAAAGATCAAAGGGGAAACGCCATGCCTCTGTTAGAATGCAAAATTTCAAGTTCAGAGTTTTCCTTCTGTTGAGATGCTCCAACTTTGTGTCTTCAACGCCTTTACTCACTTCATTTTCATCTCTCCGAAATTTTTCCATTTACTCCCGCCATTTCTCCGGCCTCTACGCTGCTGAGCAGTTCTCAGATGATGAGTACGAGTGCGATGTCGAGACTCATAAGGTTTTCTTTATTTCAGATTTTCTCAAGACCTGTGAGAATTCAAGACGATTAGGGTTGAACCAGTAGTAACATGGTCTTTTAATTTCAGGCATCCTCTTCGGTGGCAAATATTGACGAGTGGAAATGGAAGCTGAGCTTGCTATTGCGCAGCCAAACTGAGCAAGAGATTGTGTCCAAAGATAGGAAGGATAGGAGGGACTATGACCAGATTTCCAACCTTGCTAAGAGGATGGGGCTTTACAGGTAATTCTTTCCGGCAGCTTTTGGTTATTTTCTTTTTCTAGTATTTTCATCACTGATTCACCTAAATTGTCAGTGAAATGTATGGAAAAGTGGTGGTTGCAAGCAAGGTTCCTCTTCCTAACTACAGACCTGATTTGGACGACAAGCGGCCCCAGAGGGAGGTGATTCTTTTTTTTTAATAAACTTTTTAAATGCATTTTATTTATATCTATCCTGTTTTTACAAGTTCCTCCATTTAATTAATTAAGTTGTTTGCTTTTGTGAAGGTGGTTATCCCTCTAAGCTTGCAAAGGAGGGTGGAGGGTTTACTTCAGGAACATCTTGACAGAAGTCGTCTAAGAGAAGCTGGTGACTCTGCAGATGATGCTGAGTCCGTTGATCAGGTCGAAGTTGTTAGCCCAGATGAAAATCCAGATTGTTTTCTAGATGGGTCTGTTATGGAAAAGGTTCTTCAGAGAAGGAGTTTGCAAATGCGTAATATGCAAAGAGCTTGGCAGGTGCCATTTTCCATACATTCTCTTGTCGTTATTAATGAGAAGTCTCAAACTTTTTAATCATCTGATCAAGTCTTGAGAATATGTTGATATGCTGTCAAAGTTGAACTCTAGGATGTCTTGAGTTCAAGCAATCAATAGGCCCAGCATTGGGGTTGCCATTTACAAGTTCCATTCATTGTCAAATCCATACAAAAAAAAAACTTTTTCTTTTCAGCTTAACAAATTTATTCTTTAATGTCTCATATTCTAAGTGTTTTTCTGAAGCTAAATTCAAATTATCTTGTTGGCCCTTTCAGTGTTCTGTGAGTTGTGGTCATAGTTCTTTTCATTATTTCTGTGTTTTTTTCCTTGTGAACTTTCTTTTTTTCTTGTGACTTCATATGCCTAGGAATTTCTTTTGCCCTTTTCCCACAAAAAAGTATTTGTCCTCATTAACTTCAATAAATCTTTTCGGTGCATTGATAAATTAAACTTAGTAGTTGGTATTAAATTAAAAAATAATAACCTTTGTCTATCCCACTTCTCCTCCATCCATTCAATTTCATTTATAGAAGATTAGTTTCTGTTGCTTCCTCTATTTTACTTGACTATTAGCAAGGCATATTTTTTAGATTATTGAGAATTATGCATTTTGTGTGGACAACAGGATATGTTTTTCTGTCTATTTACATGAACAGAAAGACAGAGCTCCTATGGTTTGCTGCTAAGATGCATGGGTCTTAGATTGTGCACAAAAGGATAGAGCTCCTTGAGTTGGAACTTGAATTTATAGATATACCAGATTAATAGATCTCCTTGAGTCCCTTTCTATACTCATCAAGTTATTGCTGGTGCCCTTTTTCTGCATTTTGACACCCTGGATGGGAAGCTTCCATTTTTTTTTCTTTCATGACAGAAATAAATGCAGGACCTTGAGTGGAAAAACAAAAGCAATGTATATTGGCTTAACTCTTCTTTTTAAAATATTGCTTCTGTTTTGCAGGAATCACCTGAAGGCAAGAAGATGATGGAATTTCGAAAATCATTACCTGCATTCAAGGAAAAGGAAAAACTGCTTCAAGCCATAGCAAGGAATCAGGTTAGCATATGGAACTTATAGGCTCATCTTTAGCTAAGATTTCAGTGTTATGTAGGTTGAAAATGATGACTCTTTCTTCACTTCATTTTGACTAGCATTCTGCTTGCTCATGTCTTTGTCATGGCTACCTTATGGTCTTCTGAAAATGATTTACACAATTACTAAATTTGTTTAGGATTTTGTTCTATACAGTTATTGTATTGCGAATGACTTCAAGATTGAACTGGTAATGTTATTATTTTGCTATATTTCCTCAGTATTAATTCATAGGATATGTTTGGTCGGGGGGTTAAAGGAATGAGAGTTAATAGTTATAGAAATAATGATAAAAGTGTAATAATTAATGAAGGTAAAGAAGAAGAATAAAATGTTATAGGAGTAACAGTTAATTGCATTTGGTATTGTATTAAAAATATAAGATATATACTATAATTATTTATATTTATGTTTAGTTAATATTATTTAATAATATTAATAATGATGTGATAATTACAATTATTTTCATAATAATATTTTAGTACCATGATATCTATTACTATATTTATATATTATAAACAATTACTATATTGGTAATATTTTCTATTAGTATATTAATGTAACTTTTATAATAATTATATTATTACATTAATAATTTTGATGTATTAGTAATAATTACTATATTAATAAAATTTTATAGTACTAATTACTATTTTAATAATATCTAGATTAATAATTATTATATTAATAATATCTTATATTATTATATTAATAATATTTATTTAGTTCTTATGATGTTTAACTTTTTATTATTTATATTTATGCTAATACAATATAAGAAATAAATTTTTTTACCAACAGGATCACTACATGCCATTGTCTGATAAAAAAGAAAGATTCACCGATTAACACAACAAACTAGTTGATCAGAACTGCCAAGCCATCATTTTTTTAAAGTGGTAACCCTGAAAAAAAAAAAAAAAGAGAAGTGCAGAAAGCAAAAAAGAACAAAAAAAGCCGCAGCAGTTTATGGTAGGTGGAGAGAGGAAAAATGAAAACCCATACAAGACAGGGAGATTTAAGGTGCATGCACCCTCAAAATGGAATGATTGGCTTCTAGCAACCTAGAAGATGGTGTTTTGGTGAGATTCCGGCAACTTTCCAGCATTAGAGGTGGCCATTCAGGCGCATCAATGCCGGATTCAGATAGATTGGGAAATTCCGAGCCAAGTGATGGTCTTACAACTGAAAAAGCTTGTTGTAGATGATGTTTTGAGAGGCGTGCCTTGCGCCTCCGATAGGCATACACCTCAGGCCAAAAGGGGAGCGCTTAAGTGATGTTGCCTGCCTTTGGTCTTTTAGAGGCACGGGGCTGTGCACCTTGTGCGCCTGGCGTTTGAGGCGCTCCTCCTATGCATTAACCTGGTGGTAGTGGTATCTTTTGAGTATATGGTCAAGGTATCAAAGTCTGGGGATGACTTTTGGCAACCTTTTTCTTAAGTAAAAGACACCCATCTGATTTGTCAAAACCTGGACTCAATCAGCTAGCTCATGGTTGAACTATTGGATTGGCTGGTTTTGGCTGAGTGCTGGTATACTCTGTGAATGATGCATTTCGAATTTAATCAGCTGATCTGGTCTGGAGAAGGTTTGGGAGTACTGCTTTAACTCATCTAATTTATATAAAAACATACAGTTATGTAATTGGTTTGAAATCCATAATTTTTGACTTCATAATTAACAGGTTTTCTAGTATTAGGGTAAATTAGATAATGCTTAGGGTTGAAAATTTTCAGTGGGCTGTGATTAAGGACTAGAATAATGTTAAATCGAGCCTGATTCTTGGTCTCTAATGACAGGTTTCTATTTTGTAGTAGGTTTATGCGTGGTTCTCTAATGCTTTTGAACTTTACAGCATTGTGGTTTGTGGGGACTGATCTGGAGCTGGTTAAATGTTGCAAGAAAAGATAGAATAAGGGGAACTCTAATGTTCCTTCTCTATCAGAAAGATTGGAGGAATGTGCTATGTCTAAATTGTGGTGGGATACGTGTTTAAATTAGGATAATTGGGAAAAGGGTCCAATATTATTTATGAATGCACAAAGGAAGGAATTAAGAGAGAGATAACATTGCCAAAGGTGATGCTGCAGTTCTCTAAATTAGCATAATGAATTCAAAGAAGAAAATACAAAAATAAAGAGTATGTCTGACTTAGAGAAAGATGAAAAAGAAAAAACAAGATGAAACACACAATATAGGCATGCTTTTCTAATGCAAACCAAAGTAAGCAGTGATGCATTTTTAAGTGTAAGAAAAAATAAAAATTTATACATATTGATTGTTACAGGCAGCAGACAGTTACTTCGATACGGCGCTCTTAACAAATTCTTGTGTTTATAGGTCATAGTAGTATCTGGGGAGACTGGATGTGGGAAAACGACCCAACTTCCTCAGTATATATTGGAGTCAGAGATAGAATCTGGGCGTGGAGCATTCTGCAGTATAATTTGCACGCAGCCTCGAAGAATCTCTGCAATGGCTGTTTCAGATAGAGTGTCAACAGAAAGAGGAGAGCCTCTTGGTGAAACAGTGAGTGTTCATTCCCTTAGAGCAAAAATACATGCATTCACTAAAAATATACCTGTCTTCTGAAATAATTATTTTCAATTGGGAACTTTTTTTCTGGCTGATATACCACAACAGAGATTTTTTGTTAGGTTGGCTATAAAGTTCGACTAGAGGGTATGAAAGGAAAAAATACCCATCTGCTTTTTTGTACCAGTGGAATTTTACTTAGACGGCTGTTAAGCGACAGAAACCTGAATGGTATAACCCATGTATTTGTTGATGAAATCCATGAACGAGGCATGAATGAGGGTATGCTTCCTTAAAAATTCAGCTTATTGCCTTTTGTTTTTGCATGAATCTACCTACCTTAGTTATAAAATCTCTTTTGTTCATTAATTTCTTTTTTATAACAGATTTCCTATTGATTGTGCTCAAGGATCTTCTTCCACGTCGTCAGGACTTGAGGTTGATTTTAATGAGTGCCACGCTGAATGCAGAACTATTTTCCAATTATTTTGGTGGAGCACCAACAATTCATATTCCAGTAAGCTAGAAGTTGCTTTATCATTATTTTTTATTGACATTTGATATTTATATTGTCCCTGTATCTGCAGAGTAATAAGCTATGATTATGAGCTAATTGATAGGTAAGCTATCAATTGTTAATATATCATTGACTTTGGTTTAGCAACTTTAACCTGTTTTTGCACTAGTCTTTAAATTACTTGTGTTCATCTGGGGCTTGTTGGAGTTTAACTGACAAAAAAAATTGGACAAGAGAAAAGATGCCCGGGCATGTAGAAAACTACCTATGCAAAATGGCTAATGTCCTCAGAAATATTTGAAAACCATATTTTGTTGCTAGTCAATGCAACAAAAGAAAAGCGAACACAACAAAAGAAGACAGACTTGTATGTTGTCCGTGCCACATTCTTTAAGAACCGCTTGATGGTTCTATCTTGGAAAAAGTTAAGAAATTCCTAGAAATAAGGCATTGTCCAATGGGGGTCTTCAAAATTTAATTCTTGCCTGATCATATCTCAAATACTGCTCTTAGTAAAAAATATGATCATTTTCAAATTGGTCCTTAAAATAGCAAATCATTTAAACATGCAAGATAATATTTTATAGTTTTACTGTATTTATTTATTTTCTTTTGAATTTTATCAGGTAGATTTAGTCTTTTGCAAATTTTGTTCAATTTGAATTGCACTGTGGAATACAGAGTTACTGTCTAAAATTATTCTCTAAGATGTTTAATTTGTTTACTATTTTGTCCCAAAATTTCACAAATTTTTAAAAAATATTAACAAAAATAATCACATAACTAAGAGTAAAGTAATCATTTGAAATGTTGACTATGTGATGTTTCAAAAAAAAAAAAAAAGATGGATAATGGGAGAATTAATATAGAACCAGAAAAAAAAAACACTGTTAAAGGAGAATTTTAAATATTTTTTACATTGAATTTTTTAGGCGAGACACTCTGTCAAACTTAATTGTTATTATTTATTTATTTTGTCTTTAAAAACTAATTTTATTCTTCAGCAATCTTTTGAGGGATGCATACAAGTTTTCCAAAATTGAATTTTAGTTTATAACTAATGGGATATTCCATTTCAACGAAAGCTTTAAAGATGGGGACGATTTTGAAAGTAACAAACATTCGAGAGACCTAAATCTGCATTTTTAGAATTTAGGGATAACTGTTGGGAACCCTTAAGTTTGGAATCTGAGTTTCTACCTTCTTTGATTAAATTTCATTAGAAAACAAGTTCTTTCCAAGCCAGTACCATTTATGGATGGTTCTATATTTTAGTCTCGTTAATTTAAGTTCGAAATTTAGATTTTACATTCTTTGAGATTATGGCACCACAAATCTGATATTTAAGCACATTTCTATGCTATTCAGGGCTTTACATACCCAGTTAGGGCACACTTTTTGGAAGATGTATTGGAAATGACTGGATATAAGTTAACTTCTTTTAATCAAATTGATGATTATGGCCAAGAGAAAATGTGGAAAACACAGAGGCATCAGACACCAAGGAAAAGGAAAAACCAGATCACTGCTCTTGTTGAGGTATGACGTCTGACTACTAGGGGCAAATTTTAACTTTTAGAATCTCCATGGTTTTGGTAAGGATTGTTCAAACTAAATTTTTTGGTTTGCTTTTATTTTATTTTATTTTATTTTTAGTCTTGTTTTCCTACACTTTGGTCATTAAGTTCAGAGGCCTGTTACTCAGCATTGAAATTTGGATAGTTCTAGTTTGTAGCATCTGAAATTCTTGTTCAGAAGTTACTTTTGACCCTTTAATTTTGGCTTTGTTATTTCCAGTGAAAAATGATAATCTTTTATTAATTGATTTGCTGTTGTAATTAAGCTTTGCATGGCATTTGGTGATTTTATGGTTTTACAGGATGCTCTTAATAAATCGAGTTTTGAGAATTATGGCTCTAGGGTGCGTGATTCTCTAGCATGTTGGATGCCTGATTGCATAGGATTTAACCTTATCGAGGCAGTTTTGTGTCATATATGTCGAAAAGAACGACCTGGTGCTGTCTTGGTATTCATGACTGGCTGGGAGGATATTAGCTGTTTGAGAGATCAACTTAAAGCTCATCCTCTTTTGGGAGATCCTAATAGGGTTCTTCTTTTAACATGCCATGGTTCTATGGCAACCTCTGAACAGGTAAGTTTGTCTCTGTTTGACTCAATGATTCGTTTTTTGATTAAATTACCTTTTGGTTTAGAGTTTCATTTCTGCTACATCAAGTTGTATATTTAATTGATTTGAGAGGACCTGCAAACTGTTTAGAGATCGCTTCTACTTTTTAATGTTATTACTGGTTGCATCAAAAACAGAATGGTATATAAATTCTTATCGGGGTTGGAGCAGTATTTTACTTTTCTCAAACTCAAACAGTTATTGTCTTCCAGTTGCAATATCACAATTCACATACTAATTAAATGCTAACAAATAATGGTTGATGCAACAAACAGGAGGTAGAAGTAGTTTTCTTCAAGTTTTGGTTCCAGGCCCTATTTATCCAATTTCTACACTTGGCCTATTTTTTGCCTTAAGCTAATAGTTTTTTACTTGACATGTAAATCCAATCAAAATTCCCTTGATAAATGGAGTCAACCTGGCAAATAACCCAAAATAATTTATTTTAATTTTAAAAATTACAAAAATCCTAAAATTTAAAAGTTCCAAAAATTTTAGATGCGAACAAAATCGTTTTACAAATTTCAAATAAAAAATGCATACTGTTTGGACTGTAGAAATGGAAATTGAAGTTTGCATTTACAAGTCCAATTCCAATTATGACAAATTGAATTGGAGTAGAATCACAATTAAGTTGTTGAATCTTGGGTTTTTAATTCTTCGCTCTGATGATTGCAACATAGGTTAAACCCTAATTTTTGTTGTAAGTGTTTATGGATGTATTTAGGCCCCTCAATTGCAAAAGCATCAAAGGAAAGTACAAAGATCAAAGCAACAAGCAAAGGCAAAAACTCCAAGGTAAATTGTCAAAAGTTGCTTGTGTGGAACAGCCTTGTGCATGCTGGAATGGGCCCGTTCACCAAGAAGAAAGTTGAAGAAATTCGCACAAAAAGTTAGCTGTCTTTACATAGCCTAGATGAATGGCCTAAGCAGCCTAGAAAACTATTTTCAAGGATGTGGGATGGCATTGTGCACTTTGGTACAAGTCTATTTATCATGAAGAAAGTTGAAGAATTTTACACAAAAAGTTGGAACGGCCTAATCAAGTGCTGAACATCAAATAGAATAGGCCGGTGCATCCTTATGAAAAATAGATGTTTCTAAACTGAATGTAATGGCCTGTAGAAGCTTTGAATGGTTAGTCTGAATGGCTCTATTTACTAAGAAGAAAATTGAAGAATTTTACACAGAAAATTGAAACGGCTTGAGTATCATGGAATGACCTACTTTATGGTATTGTCTATGAAGGAAAAAATAGAAGATTTTCAGGTAGAAAGTTGGAATGACCAAAATGCATTGCCCTATGCATCATGAAGAAATTTGGACTGTTTGACACAAAAAGATGGAACAACCTATAGCTATGTGGAACAGCCCCATTCATGATGTCAAAGCTTAAACCTTCCATATATGGAAACATCCAACTTCAAGAACAAGTCTGTTCACTTTGGAACAACAACTATGCAAGTTCTAGAAATTTAAATTTGGCCAAGCTCAACTGATGGAATGGCCTATGCAAAGTGGAATAGCCCTGTTCAACCTTGAAGATAATTGAAGCATCACAATTTTTCTTAAAAAAAGGCTTGTTCAACAAGGAAATAAACAGGTTGTTCATAGTCAAAGGACTAGTTTTTTTGATTGCCTCGAAAAGTGAAGTTTGTGAGTACAAGTACTTGCGTTATAAAAGGGACACTCTCTCCCTTGAAGAAGTTAGAAGAAACATTTACAAAAGATCTAAAAAAGCCCTAATTGATTATATTTTCTTCATCTTTTTCTCCATGCTTTCTTGAGCAAACATTTTGTATGTTGGATCTATATTGGATAGTTTTAGAGCAACTTAGTGAGTGATTGTCCTTTTAAGTAATATTTTGTATCTTTTGTATGTAAGGATCATCTCTAGGTTGGGTAGTATAAACCTTAAAGAGAATTTGTGAAAGACTTACGATAGTGTTTACAAATCTATCTTGGAATAGGCTTGATTGAGTGCATGGGCAATCTATCTTGTGTTAGGCTTGGCCAACACGCTAAAATTTGTTTGCAAAGGTTTAAGTAACATTTATAGGTTACTTGAGAGTGTAAACACTCTGGTGGTATCTAATTGGAGAGGACATAGGCCAAGGTTGTGCTAAATCTCCATAAATTATGTCTCTGTGTAATTGATCATTATTATTAGCTCACTTGTTGCAAAAATTTGCCATAATCTTATTCATCCCCCTTTTTAGGGCCCCTTAGGACAATGGAAGTCTTTGAAATCATAAAAAGAATGTTTGGAATAATAATTTATACCAACACTAGCATTCTACCTATCAAAACTAACCAAGTAGTTGAACGCCAATCCCTTTTGAATAAGTATCACATGTTCATCCATAGCATTATGTTTATAGAATAGAAAAGCAAATATGGTCCTTGAATTCACTTGAGTGAAGAATTATCGGTGGTGGAAACATTATAAGAACTAGAAAAGGACGAAATCAAATTGAACTTTTGATTTATGGTGAGAATGAAAATAAGTTAAAAAGTTAACATAAACAAAAGTTGCCACATTTAATGGTAGCTAAGGTCCACGAGGTTAACAGTAGCTAGGTGGCCATCACCAACGATGATGAAAGATTGTGGATTAGGAAAAGTAATAGATGAAAGGAGATGGCCAAAATTCTCGACATTATTTTAATGGTTGATTTTCTCAATTATCAGTTTTTGGTCATAAGCTATTATTATTAGTGAAAATCGTGCTTATATGTTGGTTGGAGTTTAAGGTGTTGGTGACTAAGTCTTAGGATAAGAATTTGAGACGTGTTAGGAGAAATTAAGTGGTGTTGTCAAGGAAAACAAAATATAGGAATTATTTTAATTTGTCTTAATTATAGAAATCATATTTTTGTTCAAATTTTTAATCAGGAAGATTATTGTTTTAGTATTATTTAGCATTTTTTATTATGATTAGAAATATTTAAAAGTTGTTTTACTATTCTATGTAGTATTGGTTTATAATTTTGCTAGTTGGAATTTATAATCTTAATAGGAGAAGGATTATTTCAAGCTTTATAAATACGTATGTAACTAGTTATTTCATAGGCTTGATAATGGAATTTCTATCATTTGACTTGGAAGGCTTGGTGCCTAGATTAGGTTAAATAACATTAGAATATGTTCTATTTTCTTGTGTCCTTTGATTCTTGGTCTTGGTACTGCATCAATTTCGTACCAAAGCAAGTTCGATTAGGCAAGTTCAATTGAGATTTCTTAATCTCCTTAATTCGTAATTGTTTCCCATTCTTCCCCTCCCCCCCCCCCCCCTCTCTTCCATGCACATTGGTTGATTTCTTCTCAATTTCTACTATAAATTTGAGTTTTTCTAGATGAAAAAGAGTTGCATTATTGTAACAGCAACATGGTAAAGGAAGTACTGTAGCGGTAGACTGTAGAATAGTTGATATTTGATGGATGGACAATATATGAATTGAAATTTAAGTATTACGAGCAGAAATTAATGCTTATGAGGTATAATTGGACGCACTGCTTTATCTCAGGGATGCACATTGTGGTCCTAAAAGAGCTTCGTTTTCTTACTATATGAATTTTTAACAGTCATTCATCTTTTATGAGTAACGTAGAAACAACTAAAAGAATGGACAATTCAATGTGTTTGAACAAATTGATGGGCAAAATATTTTTATTTAGCATAATTTGGTTTCGATTGTATTGCTTAGAAAGGACATTATCATATTTCAACAAATAAGCGTATTGAAAATTAAAGGCGAATCCATTGAAGAAGCCTTAGTGAAGATAAAGCAACTTTAAAAGAACTTAAAGTTGCCTTCATCAATATAAGTGGATCGAAAAGAATCTAGGGCAAAAATGTTAAAAAGCGAAAGAGCAGCTTGAAGAATCAAAAGCTATTGAGACATGAAAGAATTGAGTTGATTTTCAAGATGATAAGGATGATCATGGACAATTTGAATCAGTTGCTTCGTACTAAGAAGATAAAGAAACCATGGAGAAAAAATTGGAGAATACAAATTCAACTAATTTTCTTATTCATGGTGAATCCAAGAGCACCTAATAATGCAGACTGGGATCAATTTTATGTATGTTGATAAATTTGATGATGTGTATCAATTCTTGAAGTTCATAGTCGCATTTTTTTATGGCCTCCCAAGAGGACAAAGCTATATATTCTCCAACTTTAGTTGTTAATTCTTTGGCACTATAAATTTGAGGTCGAGTTCTCAACAAGGGGAGAATGATGTACTAGGAAAATCTAGTTTAGGAGTTTTTTTTATTTATCTTTTAGTTATTAAATTCATATTTATTTTAATTTTCTAATAGGGAAATTAAGATTTAGTATTAGGTTTAGTATTATTTAGGAATTTTTATGTGATTAAAAATATTTAAAAGTCGTTTTCTTATACTAACCAATATTGGATTAGAATTTTCCGTAGTTGAAATTTCTAATCCTAGTAGGAATAGAATTAATTAAAGCTCTATAAATATCTATGTAACTAGTTATTTTTGTTGGATTTGATAATGGAATTTTGAGTGTTTGACTTGGAATTCTTGGCTTTATTATTATGTCTTAAATAAAATTAGAACATATTCTATTTTCATGTTTTTGTTCTTGGTACCACATTAAGTGATATTTTCTATGCAAATATGGCATGGAATTTTATTTGTTAAACTCTTCTTAAGTGATTCTCAATTTTAAGGAATAAAGCAAGTTTCCACAATTCCAATTTGACTCTACAATTTAAACAAGGATTGGAAACCCAATTCCAATTTTTAATGTCAAAATAATTTCTAATAGGACCAAGTAACCCAAACTGAATTCCACAAAATTAACCCTTAGTGGCTTGAGCATGAAACAATCTAAATTAAAACAACTAGATCCAAACTTAGCCACTTTGACTTGACCTGAATGACACCTTATTTTGTGCTAATGATGCTAATTATTATTTGTTTTTATACATGTTATACAATGGTGTAAGACATCTAGCAAATTAGATTATGGATTGTTCCCATTAATAGTACCAATGAACAATAAGCATGAATAGTAATTTAGCAATAATAGGAACTAGGCTTCACACCAAAACATGGGTGTTGTACCCAAGGTCTCGAAGGAGTCACACCTAATGAGAGAATTGAGTCACAATTCAAAATCAATGATTTATGGTAAAAAGTTATCGATTGAAAGTTGAATAAATTTTCATTACAAGACTTTAAATTAGTTCTATTCGCCTAAGAATTTGAACTTTCTTTTTTTAAAATAAGAGTAATGAAATCCTAAATTAACAAGAATTTAGAATAAGACTGATCTATAAAATCAAGACTCTTGAAGATGCTTGAATGACTACTTCTAGAGTACAGAAAGGCACGAACACCCCTATTCTAAATAAACTAAGATTTCTACATAAAGATTACAAAACTACAAAGCTCTAGTAAGTGTTTGACCATTAAAACTAGTTTTGGCATGTATTTGTAAACATGTTACTCTCATGCTTTATCATAAAATCAGTTTGTCAAGGACATAATTATCAAAAGCGCTCCTCAGGGGTAAGGCGCACTAGGCTCATGGGCTTGTGCCCCTAAACCTCAAAGGCGGGCATCATCAATAAGGTGCATGCCTAGTGGCTAAGGCATCTGCCTTAAGGAGGCATGAAATTGAAAAAGGCATGCCTCTCAAGCCTTTACCTTCATTGAGCCTTCTCATTTGTAAAGATCTCCATCACTAAACTCGAAATGTCATTATTTGTTAGAATCCGCCATTTATATGCTAAAAAGTCATAAGAATTTTCATCTCTGTCCCTAGAAAGTTGTTGGAGCACCACCCCTAGGTGGTTTACAGTTAATTTTCCCATTTGTGGGTTGCATGCACCTTGAATTTCTATTCTCTTCTTTGTGTTTTCATTGTTTCTCTCTCCTCTACCTTTTAGCTACTATTGCTGCATTTTTCTTTTTTCTCTTTTTTTTCCCTTTTTCCAATTACCATTTCTTTCTTTAACAAGTAAAACTTAACACACTTCCAACTCCATCTATTCTTCATTCTTAACAAGTTTTAATTGTTAAGATTAACTTGTTTTGTGTTAATTTTTCTTCTTAGTACTTAGTTTGTTTACTTAAGATTTATGCTATGAAAATTGTTAAAATTCTATCAAGTTGTTTACACAGAATTAATTTCTTAATTATTTTTTAATAAAGTTTGAGTATTAATTTCTTAAATATGTTATGAAATTCAGTACTATTGAAATTTTATAAATATTTTGATTTTTTGCACCTCGTGTCGCTTAGGCATGCACCAATGCTCTTGAGTTCTAATTCTTGTTTTTACGATAAATGCAATTGTAGAGCTACTTACGTGTAAAGTGTTTAATTGTGATTGTAGGGGTCTGACAAAAGTTATTTCAAAGACATATCTTTTCAAAGTGCTTGTGAAGTTTCAAAAGCCTCTCAAGCCTTGAAGCATATCTCTTGGTCCTCTTCAAGAACCCCCAAACCCTCAAAGAGTTTTAAAGTTTAAAGACCTTCAAGAAGGTCTAAAAAGCTTCAAGTTAGAGTTGCAATTATGTAGCTCAATCCATGATGATGGATGCTCGGTCATGACCATGGACAAGGTGTCCATGACTATGAAAGAGAGCCACGCTGGAAATTTGAAAAGATTTGAATGCCACAAACATGGGGAAAGATGCTATACCTTAGTGAACAATCAGGAAAGGTTGGAGGCTTCTATTTAAATTTTCGATTTTGTAAAGAATCCACAACCAAACCTTGGGTAAGGAGCTGCGGGCAGTGAACTTGAGAATGAACACAGCATTAATGACAGTTGAAGCACCACACTGGGGGCAAGAATACCACATAATCGTGGAGCTAAATCCATGTACATAGAAGTCATAGCTACTAGTTTTTTTGAATTATTTTTTCTAGAGTTTAGGACCACAAACAACTAGTTTAAGTGCTCAATTAAAAAAGGGACCTCAAACACCCTTTTGAAGGTTACACAACAACTCTCAAGTGCTATCTAAGTGTGATTCAAGCTAAATTAAGTGTTCTTGTATCATTGAATGAATTTGTAGGCTTTTATACTTTGTGTGAGTGTATTCTCTTTGAGCGCTACTTGTAATCTTTGTTAGAGATTAGAGTGGATTGAGTGAGTGTAGGAGGGTGCATCTTAGGCTTGTAAGGTTTGATTAACACCTGCAAGTTATTCGTTTGAGTATATAGAACTCTCAAGTTAGATCTTGAGGACATAGGCAGTTAGAGCCAAACCTCTATAAATTTTGCTTGCCATCTCTGTATCTATCCCCCTTTCTTTTTAATTGTTCATATTCCATTTTAAACTGAAAAATTTGCTAAACTCAATTCGTTCCTCCTCTTAGACTACCTTGGGACAACATACTTGAACACGTACAGTGGAGATCTGCAACAAGATCAAGGAAGAGAGGTTAAGAAATCTTGGTAGAACATGTATCAAAGTAATAAAGCGGAAAATCCTAACTCAAGAAAAATAAAAAACTAAACTTGCCTAAATAATTAATTTCAAAATTTCTTCCTAAAGTAATTAGTCCTAAAATCTGTAAGTCTTTCAGTCAGTCTAACTATTCTACTTTTGCCAACATCTCCTCATGCCCTCTAAAAGTTATTCTTGGACAAAAAAGGAACAGTGCTGTCATTATACACTTTGTTCTTTCTTCCCTTGAAAGTGAATGAATGTGATTTTTTTTATCCATCTGATATTTGGATTAGGTAGATATGAGGGCTCTCTGTTTTCTGTCAGACTTCCGATATGAAGTTTCATACAGATCATTGCTTGTAATGGGCCCATTGTTATCAATTGTGTTGTATCATACTTCTGTTCAATAATAATGAAATATTATGTAACAATTAGCATAATATATGTCATTGGGTTAATGATTTCATGCTATGTTGTGCACTGTCTTCTGCCATCTGTTTTCTGCAGAAACTCATATTTGAGAGACCACCTCCAGATGTACGAAAAGTAGTTCTTGCTACTAATATGGCAGAGGCAAGTATTACAATCAATGACATAGTTTTTGTGGTTGATTGTGGAAAAGCAAAAGAGACCACTTATGATGCTTTGAACAATACGCCTTGTCTGCTGCCTTCATGGATATCTCAAGCATCTGCACGACAAGTAAGTTTCCTTGTAACTATGTTAATCTCAAGCATCTGCACGACAAGTAAGTTTCCTTGAAACTATGTTAATATTACTTGGACTTGTTAAAATTGAATGCATTCAATTATTTTCATCGTATAAATTTTATAACAACATATTTCTGGTTAAATATTCAAGATGCATAACCTATTTCTGGATTTCATCATCCCTATTTATAGTTGTTTGTTTGCTTATGAACATACCTGTTTATATGCTACTAGAGGTGTTTTTTAGGCGGTAATGCAGCAGGCATGCTTGGGGGCTTGAGTGACCTGGATAGTTAAACATGGGTTTAGGTGTCTCCTTACAGATTGGGCTAGATTAGAGTAACAGTTATGAATCGGACATTATAGTAGCTTCCATTATGTGAAATGATTAGGTTCTAAATGGCTTCTTCAAAAGCATTTTCTGTCATTTTTATCTATCCTTTTCTTTTTGGTCTTACCCACATCTACTAAGCTTCTTTTTGAGTATATTTGTTTTGCAGAGAAGAGGCAGGGCTGGCCGTGTGCAGCCAGGTGAATGTTATCACCTCTACCCCAAATGTGTTTACGAAGCTTTTGCCGAATATCAACTACCTGAACTTCTGAGAACTCCCTTAAACTCTCTTTGCTTGCAAATTAAAAGTTTGCAAGTTGGAAGTATAGCAGAATTCTTGTCAGCTGCACTCCAGCCACCAGAACCATTGGCTGTAAGTAATAATGTGGAAATCTTCTTTATGTTTAATCATAAGTCACGAATGTTGATATATCTCTAGGCAAAATGCATCTGGTGGTCCTATACAATTTTAAAATGTGCAATGGGCCCTTCAAAATTTATTTGGTTCAATTGGAAATTTTTACTTCTGGAGCAAGTCAAGTTTCTAGTGACAAAATCAAGTATAAATCATAGTCAAGGAAGCAATATTTTTATATTGACCTTTTAAATTTCTATTATCTTTAATTACTTAACTTTTTATAATCAATGAATATTATAATGTGAAATAACACCCAGCTCCGCATCACCTGTCTTCTGCGTCAATGCCGCCACCACCAATGATGTTGTCTTGTAGGAAGCAGCTTGGTTGTTCTCTGAAGGAAGTGAATGAGAGCTGTGGAGATGGATAAGGATTTTGTATTCCCAACCAATGCCATCATTCCCCAAATTTATGGTTGTAAAAACTTAGAAGAAACAATTTGTATTCCTCATCCTTTTGTGTGTTTTGCTTCTTGGATTAATGGGCTGTGGAAGATTTTTTTTTTTTTTTTTAAAGTAATTAACTGGTTTTAATAAGCAAGTAATTTACTGGAGCAGTTTAATTGATGGGTTATGGACTTTGTGAATTAGCATAGAAGGATTATTTTTCGTTTCTTATTACTTTTTAAATATTTATATTTTTTAAAAATTATTAAAAAGTTGAGAGAATTATTCAAATAGTAAAAAAAATGTAATGGATAAGAATAATAATATTATTGTTATTATTCCAAAAACAAAAATTGTGTACTCAACTGAACAAATACATCTTGAAGGCCCAATTGCATGTTCAATACATTGTAGGGGCCTCCAGATGCATCTGGTTTATATCCTCACATCTGAACTTTCTGAACCCCATCTAAGGTGAAAGATTTCTCTCTCTAGCATCAAGATGTCCTTTTAAAATATTTGGCACCTGTGCTCCCTTTATTATATGTTTTTGATATTCATCAAGCCACATTAGTGGATAAATAACAGTATACAGGTACAGGAAATATATGGGTTGCTTGCTTGTACCAAAATTTTGTTCCTTGTCTTTTGCATTCGTGTACCAATTAGGATCCTTTGACAATATTCTTGTACTATTCCTTGCAAATCATATTCAATGTAATTTTAATCTATTAAGCAATGGAGAAACATATTTTCATCTGGAATTTAACCAGTATTATTTGAGTAATGCCAATTTCTCCTGTGTTTGTTGTTGATGATTGCTTAATTTTTTATGGTTAGGAGTTTGAACATAATTGCAAGTAAGGGGGCTAACAGAAGAGCTTTTGGACTCATGATTGTTTCAAATAAATTTAAAACTGATGAATAGATTCCTTGACATTCTGGATCCATGTTGCATTGTTTACTTGAAACACCTTATTCGAGATATAGAACAAATTGACAATTTTGATAGGTAACAGGTCCAAAATGCCATTGATTTTCTCAAGCTGATTGGTGCATTGGATGAGAACGAGAATCTATCTAATCTTGGTTAGTTTGCTAATTTTTGTGAGAAAAGAGATTTACTGTCATGAATATTACTAGCTAATATTATTATTTTGTGTTGTTTCTAAATTCCCTTCCTCTCCCTTCTATGTTCTATCAGGGAAGTTTTTGGCAATGCTTCCAGTAGATCCAAAACTAGGGAAAATGCTAATCATGGGTGCTATCTTTCGTTGTTTTGACCCTATATTAACAGTAGTATCTGGTCTGAGCGTCAGGGATCCTTTCCTTCTTCCTCAAGACAAAAAGGATGTAAGTATACTGCATACAGTGTTTTCTTTGTATTCACACTTTTATCATTGATTAAGGTCTTTCTGGTGCTATATAGAGAAGAACTCAAACATCATATCATGTATGTTTTTGGGAAATATGTTTACAGTGGTTTGATATTTCTATCACAGGATGATAATCTAAGGAGGAAGAAAAAGTGGCAAACTTACATTTGACAAGTTGAACATCCTGAATGACTGCCTTCTAACTTCTGTTGAACCATGCTTTTAATGTGTTCATCTTGATCTTAACAAAGCTCTTGAACCCACATCAATCATAATGAACTCCTACTTCAGCTTTAATTTAAATTAGTAAAACTTAAGAAAGCGTTTGGTCCAGTTAGGCGGACTGTATATGAGACACTGTCATATACCATTTGTTTTCACTTGGCACATGATTTATGCTAAATGATAGTTATAATACAATAGGTTATTAGCCGTGGATTATGCATTATGATGTTGTTTATGAGTTGTTAGTGTAAATGGCAGTGTCAGTTTTCCACTTTTGGCATCTAATCAGGTAATGATTTTTCTCCCTGGTTTAGATAGCTGGGGCAGCAAAGTCTAGATTCTCTGCACAAGACTACAGTGATCACATGGCTCTCGTCCGTGCATATGAAGGATGGAAAGATGCAGAACAAGAAGGGTCAGCATATGAGTATTGCTGGAGAAATTTCCTCTCTGCACAAACTCTACAAGCCATCCATTCTCTAAGGAAGCAGTTTAGCTTTATTTTAAGAGATGCTGGGTTGGTAGATGCAGATGCAGGCATCAACAACAGATTAAGTCACAACCAGTCATTGGTTCGTGCAATCATATGCTCTGGCCTTTATCCTGGCATAGCGTCAGTAGTGGTAAGCTATATCTATTTAAAATTTTATTTATTTTCCATCCTGAAATTTTTAATTTGATGTTTTTCTATATTTCTCCATGTGCAGTGCAGAGAAACATCAATGTCTTTCAAGACTATGGATGATGGCCAAGTTCTACTATATGCTGTGAGTATAAAACTCAAGCCAATGAACCAAACTTGGACTTTTGCTTGCTTAGGGTGTGTATTTGGACAATGCATAAACTTGAAAACTTAGAAAGCTTGAATTGCAATAAAGATTCTACACATATGGTTACTTTCATTGGTATATAGTCCAATTCTGATATGATACTGAAATTCATATTACACACCTGTAAAACGTTATCAGTATATGTAATTGATGCAGTTCAGATTAAGATCTATGTGTAATATATAATTGGAGGTGAGAATATAAGCATAATTTTCCAGTGTTTTTTCTATTATAGGATATTGGTCAAATAGTTAATACAATTTTATTTCTCTTTTGTCTTCCTCTAATAACCAACATGATGCAATTAAAATTTCTTCTCACACCTTCTAAACATCCAAAAAAAAAAATTTTGTACTTTGATTTTCTTTCTTCTCTTATACCGTATTTTAAACATTAGCCTTTCCTTTCTAATCCAGCCTGAACTCTTGAAAAACCTTAGAGTTGGAAAAAGCATGAGAAAACAATAGCAATTGATTTAATCCAAATAAATTCAATGGTATGGTTGGAATATCATCTTGTTATCATTGCCATCAAACTACCAACAAAAATAATTAAGTCAGAATCAAGTTCATGGCATGGGACCAAGAGAATATTGATTTTTAAGATTGTGACACTTCAATACTTGAAGTTGAGTTTTGTTAAATGGATGAGAATAACAGAAAATCAATTCAGGATTTTAGGTCTATGCTTGTGATTGTTTGGGAATTCAAGATTTGATTTTTTTTACTGAATATTCCAATTAATCAGGACATTTTTCCAAAATATTTTTTTGTTTGTTCTTTGAGGGAAATATTGTATGCTATATAATATGTCATTTTATCTTGGTGTTATACATGGGCCAATATTTAGGCAAATGCAAGCATTTGATTGGATAATCGAGAGTATCGTTAGATATCTTCTCCCTTCCCTTTTATTCTCCTTTCTATTTCACTTTGCTTTCTCTAGAATAATATCAATTTTTATATGTATATATTCAGTTTCTTAAAATATTGAGATATTGATGGAAATATCATTAGGAATTAAAGATATTTGCATCTATTTTAGAAGTGTAAAAGACCAGAAATATTGAGAAATTTTTTAATTTTTTAAAAAATAAGAAATATTAATTGATAAACTTAAGATTCTTGTAACTTTAAAGGCTTATGCATAAATGAAAAAATAACAAGCATTTAATATTGCAAAAATTTGAAGTACAGTAACTTTATATAAACTAGAAGAAAAAAAAGAATTATTATTAAGGAAACATAAAATTGAACATACATATTCATATGTCTACTCCAGTAATTTCATAGATGTAGTTTATTAGAAAACAATTATACTGAATGATTTTTAGTTTTTAGTATATCCTTTATTTTGCAATCCAGTTGTGAATATTTTTTTTTTTTTTAATCTATGATATAATTGACAGTAAAAGCATGTCTTGTGGCCAGTTGTGAATATATATATTTTTTTTAATCTATGATATAATTGACAGTAAAAGCATGTCTTGTGGCCTGGTTCACTAGTGTAACAACTTCATCCTTTGCTTGGATTGCTAGGTTCAAATTTCAAGATGCTTATGTTTTTTTTTTTTTTTTTCTCACTTATTTGAGTAATAGCTTTCAAGGAAACATACACACACACACACACATTCACGCACTTATCATCTCGACTACTGATATCTCAAATAACACCATATTGTAGACCCTGGTTCTATTCTTTTCTTTCTTGAGCCTTTTCTTTCTCTTCCTCTTGTTTTCTCTCTTTGCTTTGCATGAAGTTGTTTGTGCTACATCATTGGTCTGAAAATAATATTAGTAGTGGAATCTTGGTGGTTATGTTCCTTAATAAACGTGGTCCTAGATAGGTTATGTAATCTGAAGGGCTGCATAGTCTGTTCTAGCATTTGAGAATTAAGTAATTTTATTTAATCTAACAAACAAATGAAGGGTCTGTGAGGGCAGGTTTTGAGGAGTTTGTGAATGTATAAAATCAAGATTTCTTTTGGTGCTATAGTACATTCCTAGTGAGTAAATGAGAGATTTTTGTTACCTGAGTAATTCCTGAAAAGTGACAAGTATAAAATCAGTAAATGGAGAGATCCTTTCTATGCCATACGTAAATTGCACCATATGTCAGTCCATCCATTATGCATATAATGTGTGTTTTGCATTCAGTTCTCAAGCATTTATGGCTTTATTGTCTTCTCCTGATGAATGATTCCATGTTATGGCTATGGTTCTTCAGAATTCTGTGAATGTGCGCTATCGGACAATTCCTTACCCATGGCTTGTCTTTGGTGAAAAAGTTAAGGTCAATACAGTTTTCATACGTGATTCAACTGGCGTATCTGATTCAATACTAATCCTATACGGTGGTGCTCTTAGTCATGGTGTGCAGGTGATGCTTTATTTACAGATACTTATGATGGTAATTCTTTTTTAGACTTATTGGATTGAGTTCTCAGTAAATTTTATATATGCAGGCTGGACATCTGAAAATGTTAGAAGGTTATATTGATTTTTTCATGGATCCAAGTTTGGCAGAGTGCTATTTGAACCTCAAGGAAGAATTGGATAAGCTTATTCAAAAGAAGGTGAGATAGGAAAGACTAATACTAGAAAGTTTATTCATGTGCCTTTTATCAACCAGTCATTCATATTCACTATGTTGAATGATGAATGCTTGCCAAAAAAGGCAATTGGCAGAAATGTCAAAAGAGAAGCTGGAAGGCCTTTTTGTTTATTTAATATGTCTCGTGATTTCTGGTGCATATGTATACGAGTTATTGTTCTGAAGCCTGGGTGAATATCATTACACTAATGACCTGAACATGTCTGATTATTCATGACCGGGAAAAAATAAAAAATTATGAACTTTGACAGTTGTTGCAATTCTATCATGAACTTTTAATTTTGGCAATTTTATGCACCAATCTTTTAATTTTTATAATTATATCGTCAGTCCAAATCTTAGTCAAAGTTAAATCTGCAATTGTTAACTTAAGCTGCCATAAAACAAAGACACTATGTAGAACTATTAATGAAATAAAAATGTCAAGTTATGAAAAAGAAAGACATATTCTTCGTATTTAATTGAAAATGTTCGGGATAGTTGGTGAAAAGGAAAGATATATAGTTTTTAAAATTCATAACTTTTTTTTTTTGGGTAATTCAGCATAATTTTATTCAATTAAACTCTCCATATAGCATGTCTTGGTTCTCTGACATGTTATATCCATAATTTCAAGTCTAATTTAATTTGAGATTCAAAGTGGTAATAGAATTGCAAAAATGCAAAGTTGGTGAATGAAATTGCCAAAATCAAAAGTTTGTGATGAATTTATAAAACTCACAAGTCCTTCAATAGGCCTAGATTTTACTATGGTGATAGCTGAGAATTATGGGAACTTATGTGCAGAGATGCCTATGCAAGATCTGCTTAGAAGACTTCCTTCACTAGTTTGAATTTCCTGCAGGTCTTGGGATGTTTTTGTTATATAAATCTGTGTTTAAAGTGGCCTCTATAGCGCGGGGACAACGTTTTGGGCCTAAATTACATGTTATTTTGAACTTGAATCATATTTTTTAACATTTCTTGACTGATCCTTGAATTCTTAAAATTTGACTGCTCAAGCGGTATATTTTAGTGTATTATATTGATGGATTTGGCCTTGCAATGATGCAGCTTCAAGATCCAACACTTGACATTCACAAGGAAGGGAAGTACCTCTTGCTTGCTGTCCAAGAGCTGGTGTCAGGAGATCAATGTGAAGGCAGATTTGTGTTTGGACGTGAAAGCAAGAAGCCTAAGGAGTCTAATGAAACCAGATTTACAAAAGATGGAACAAATCCCAAGAGTTTGCTGCAAACGCTTTTGATGAGAGCTGGGCACTGCCCTCCCAAGTATAAAACAAAGCACCTTAAGACAAATGAGTTCAGGGCACTAGTAGAATTCAAGGGAATGCAGTTTGTCGGGAAACCCAAGAAGAATAAGCAACTGGCAGAGAGGGATGCTGCTATTGAGGCGCTGGCATGGTTGACACATGCCTCCAATGACAACAAAGATGAGGGTGACTTCCCACAAGATTGCACTGACAACATGCTAAAACTTCTTGGTAAACGTAGAAGATCAAAGCGTCACTCTGGTTAGACAGTTCTTATTTACCCCACTTAATAGCAAGAAATTATTCAGTAGTCTTGAAATACTTGAAAATAGTGCTTTCTTTACACATAAATACATAGGATCTCCTATAAATGTGGAGCGGGAATTCTACATATTTGAGAGGAAGGGAACGTTATTTTTTAGTGTTTTTAGGATTATGATGTAATTTGCCCTAATTAACTACTTATCAATTAAGAAAAAAATACATAATTTTTTGTAAAATACAAAATTGAGAAAGAGTAAGTTTTTCATTTGCTGTAAATCTCAAATTTAGAACATTTTAGTGTTACCGTTAAATTTCGTTGATGTTAAACAGGATGGTATAATTGCTAGCCATGGCGTCAATAAGGAGCCAATCGCGAGCTACGTTTAACTGGAAAGATTGTCCTGTTATACGCTAGATTTTGTCAATCATGACAACCAGTTTACGACAATATGTAGGCCTATTTAAAAACTCATATTAAATTTAAAGAAATTGAATTTCATTTTAATGATATTTTTAGTTTGAAAAATTATATCTGAAGAAATTTAATTTTTTTTCATTTTAGAAACTATGATTTGATAAGAAAATTAAAAAGTTTTAATAATGATTTTATTAATTTAAGGTTCATTTAAAATAAAAAAATTATTATTAAAGTGAATGAATTTTATTAATTTCACAGTTTGAAGGAGAAGGTTCATAAAAGGAAACTTCAACACCTTGAACACCAACTTTTTGAAACCATGTGATAATTGTACAATAAGAAGCAAAAAGAACATGCATTTCGGCCGGAGCTTTAGAGTTGTAGTCTTTAACTATAATCAAGCATTATGCAATTTTTGAAATTTTTATAAATGAAATGTGTTTATATTATGTATGAATTACATATACAAATATAGACTATTTCAACTATAGATAAATATAAAATTAAATTTATATGATTCATCTATATAATTCAATTTTATTTTCGAAAAATTAGTTAACTAGGTTTGACATGGTTTTTTTCCGTTTTTATATACTAAAAAATGAATTACATTAAATTAATCAAATTTTAATTTAAAAACAAATATATAGAACCAAATCTTAAGTTTGTTCACATCAAATTAAACTAAATCACTATTATATACATGTAAGTGTTTGACATCGGCAAATTTTCAACTGCACATCCTAAGGCAGAAAACCCTATTGTGTAAGTGAGCTACCCTCAAATGCTAGCATCTCTCTTTCAAAATAATGGGATTTAGATATTTCCTTAAAATCATCATGGTGTCACCTCTAACCATTATGTCTGCATCCCCTAAGATTGTTGGAGAGTCTTTAAGGGTGTTGTCCCAAGAAGCCCTAGAAGAGGTGAGAGAGAAAGAGAAGGGAGGAGTGAATAGGATTATAATAAATTATCGCAGAATAAAAAACTTAAAAAATTCAATCCAAGGAAGATAAGAAAGTGAGAAAAATGGGAGGGGGAGGAGAGGAGTGAATAAAGTAATGACAAATGATTGCAAATTAAGAACCTAAGAATCCAATCCAAAAAGGATATGGAAGTAACAAAAAAAGTTATATGTAGAGATTTTTTGAGGTTCCACAAAAATTCTTTCCTACTTTCTCACCTTTAGTATTTCCACTAGAAAGTTTTGATAATAAGTTGCTTATAGATGCAACTCAAAACCTTTATAATCTAGATCTACTCAAACCATATCAACATAATAAGTTTCTAGGCACTTATTATGTTATTTCTAAGATAGTCTAACATTCAAAGAATGCTAATCTAATTTAAATGATGTCCTAATACAAAATACATAAATATTACTCAAGAAAGATCACTCTCTAAGAAACACTCAAGCTATCTTGAATACAAGTTTTAACCTAATAAGCTTAAAAGCTTGGGATTACAAATAATGCACTTGACAGAGCTGTCAAACTTAAAATGAAAGAGTTGGTAGCCTTTCAAGGTCAAGTAAAATGTTTATATATAGGCCCATGTTAAAAAAAAAAAAAAAAAACTATCCAGTAAACACAAATAATACTTTAGTAGTTTCTTAAAAATATAATCATTACACCCTTTTAACAAGCATTGAAGTGCACGTCACAACCAGTGGAATTTTAATGGTCTTTAACTAGTTATTAGAGTTGTCAACAAGTGACCTTGTTAATGTGCATTGATATGCTCTCAACGACTATTGTTTTCACTTTAATGGGCATTAGATGGCTTTCATGGCCATTAGACTTACTTAGCTTGGATAATAGTTGTAACCATTTCTCTTAGGAATTTTGAACAAGCTATTGTCTAATGTCCACAGGTGTGGAAAAATTTCGCGACTGTTGTTTTGTCTTCTCATAAACTTATATTCTTTTTCAATAGGCATTGAGAGATGAAGCTTCATGATGAACACAAAATTGAATGACTACTTCCTAAATACATCTTAATGGCCTTATTGTCATCATTAATAGGTGTTAGATGGACTTTTATGGTGACTCATCAACTTAATCCTTTCATTTGTCCTTAAGATCTGAAGCCACTACTTTACTTCCTTTGTCTTATATTTTTCCTTGATTTTCATTGGCAAAAGTTTTTTTTTTTCTCTTGGAACAAGCTTAAATGCATTACTATCTTCATGATTATCTTCTTCTCCTATTTCTTCCAATGGAACCTTGAGATGTTCCAATATTAATTCTAATGTGTTCTCAATAAAAAAAAAGGCTTTAGTTAAGTTCTCAACCTTCTTATTTTTGCATTGGTATTAAGCAAGGTTTAATTTAATAACCTTAGTTGATTAAGATTTGTGCTTGGAAAGAATAAGCTTATTGAATAGAAGAAGAAAATGGAGCTTTTGAGGTAAACATACCTTCTAAAGGAGCAAGGGGCTCTCCTTGAAGGTCCTTCTCTTAGTTTTGTTATTACTACCCCAAACTCTACCTATAATTATTCTTCATTATCCCTTAGAGGGTTATCTCACAACACAATGCCTTGAAGGGTCCTTTTTTAGTATCCCCATCCCTTGAAGCAACATCCCATTAATGGCTTTATTTAGTACCATTAAGAACTTAGGAGTAGGAAAATTCTTCCTTTTCTTTCTTCTTCATTTTTGGAAATGATCTTCAATAATTTTATAATCCTTATTATATAAGGTTCCATAACTTAATTCACTTCTTTTGTCAACTAAGGACTCTAATCTTTGTACTAGTATCCATAGATTATCCACTCTCTTCTTAATGATTATGTACCATAGGAAGAATAGGTCTTGAAGGTTGTAGTTTCCTATGGACTGTGCTTTCCTATTGATGTTCCATATTAGGAACTTATAGGTTGTTCTTAATGCAGGGGTGAACATTAGATTTTTAGATTGCTAGAATATGAGTTTGATGATGAGAATCGTATTGATTTCATCCCAAAAAAAATGAAGATATCAATGCCTAAGATAGGCAAAACTTGGACAAACATTAAACCAAATCTATCTTACAAACACCTAAGCCCAAAGTAACAATTTTTAAGTTTTCATAAGATGTTTGTATAGCCAAGTATATGATTGTATAGTCAACTGACATGGTTGTACATACATCTCACAAAAGGCCAAACAACATGAAGCTTTTGGCACAATGGCTTAATTTTTCACATTTAGATATACAACCAAGTGGTTAACTTTATAGATAACTCCTTAGCTATACAAACAAACTCAAAATCTTAATTCTAAAATATTTTTTTTATCTTATTACTCTAGAGAGTAAAAGAAGGATTGGGTGCATCGTGTGTTATGTAACACAAATGCACCCCTTCCCCTCTCTTTAAATACCCATCTCTTAAAGATGATGAGAGAGTTTATTTTCTCTTAGCAAAATACTGCTAAATTAGATATTCAAACCCTAAGAGACATTCCCAAACATAGAAAACATAAGAACCATTAATATATCACCAAAGTTCAAGGGAAAAGACTATACCAAGTTCTTTTTTTGCATTGAAATCCCGATCTTTTAGGAAGAACACACCATTCAAGGTACCTTTAAGGGCAACAACCCAACCCTCAAGCCACTGTAAGGCCTTATTACTCTTATTCATCCTTTTTACCCTTCTTTTTTTTTTTTAATTTCTATCAACAGGCTCAGAGGTATGTATGAATATCTTATTATTTGTATATACATATGTGTTGTCCATATAGACTAATGTCACTACTCAGATGCACTATTCACAATAGTGAACTTCACTTTTGCTCCTTTTGTGTTTAGCTTTCTCCTATGTCTTGATGTCACTATGATTGATTCTTCATTGTGATTGAAAATTTTATTTATTTTTCATTATCCCTTCCATCCATCCTCCCTCCAGGGCATTTGGAACAACAAGCCCCCATTTTCAAATAACTAGATCATACTTAGATTAAAAAGCCTTCTTCATAACTTCCATCGGTATTTTAGCATTGAAAAGTTTTTCTCTCAAAAGCCCTCCTTGCAAGACACAGTTGAGAAGACTCATGATCGACATCCCCATCCTCATAAATGATTTTTAACACTTCCTTTTCTGCTTTAGTAGCTCATGTTCCCTAAGTAGAGACTCACAACCCATGATAAAGTCTCCCTTTAACAAGTTATGAGTTTGTCGACGGCCATAAGTATACAAATCGTACAAGTAATAATAGTGCATAAAGAGTATGGATATCGTCTCACAAAGATCATGAATAAGTACCCAAATATAATTATTTTTTTTTGTCTAAAGAATAATCAAAGGAGATTTGGACTAAGAACTAGAAATGACTTAAAAATAAAACAAAATAAAATAAGACTGGTGTAAAGGATAAAATTGATTAAAAAAAAAACCATTATATAAATCAACCTAGGGTAACTGATTTTACTGATAGGATTTCATGAAGCTTTACTCTTACGATGACAAATTGGATTATGTATTACAACTATTAAATTCAAGTCTTCTCTCTCAAATAATCACTCAAACTTTATAATCCTATTTCATAGAACTAATTCTCAATGTGAATTAAAAATAAAATTACTCATTTATATCTAGTAATCTCTAATGATAGCAACAAGTTAAACAGGTATCTTTATTCGTCAATTAACCTAAGGATCGACTTTAGGTCTATTTGAATTTACAATCTTTTAATCTATAAATGAAACACGAGTCATGCAATCGGCAGCCAAACAATTACAAGCAATAGGTGAAAAAATCATTCACTTGCAAAAAATAAAAAATAAAAATCTAACATTATCACAGAATTGTAAATCATTCAATGTCTTTCATGGATATATCAACATCTTAGATAATAGATTTAGCTTAACATATTCATAAAGCAAATCAAATTCAAACGTGTAGTTAACATCTAAAAGAAAGGAAAAAGAAATAAGAAGAAAAAAGAAATGGAATTCTCTAAATAGAGCTAATCATTGATAAAGATCTTTTCTTCCTTCTCTTTTCATCTTAAGTGATTTCTAGAACTCTTGGTATAAATCTTGAATTGAATACGTTTTTTCTCTTATCTTCTCCTCTTAAAAATGCCTCTTTATTCTCCCAAGAAGTCCCTCTACTCTCTCTTCAAGAAACCCTAAATGATTCCCTTTTATACTTCTCCTAAATAGTTAAAATGTAGGCTATGAATCGCTCTTATAACAGGCAAAATAGTAAACACTTCCCTTAAGGCGTCTGTAATCGCAACACTTCTTGTTGGCATGGCAACAACTTCATTCCTTGCATAACCAAAAATTTTGTTTGGTCTCTAAAATTGCTTTCCTAACTTATTTTGCTCCGAATTTGTTCTAAAACTCCTTATTCACCTAATAAACATTCAAACATAGGAATTAACATAAATTACCTACAAACGACTTAAATTCATCATAGAACTATATCAAAACAAGCTTAAAACTCACTAAAATACTATAAACAAAGTAAGCCCAACAAATTCCCTCACACTTGAACTATTACTTGTCCTTACGTAACCATGAACTTAATAGACAAAATCTTTTACAAATTTTACAAAGGTGTATGACCTTACTTTGCTTTGCAATGTTGATTAATTAAGTACTACAATAAGTATACCAACCAAAGACTACCATAAAACAAGTGAATTAGAGTTACCTTGCTACTTTGAAAAGGAAACTCATTCATTCATAGGAATCTAAAAATAATAAGGTAATATTTTACATGCATATTACAATAACTACTCTAACTATGTTATCAATAGGTGCAATCACAAAATAAGCAATATCGAACCACTATCATCTTTATTAATTAATAATGAAAGGCTTAACTTTAATCATAAGAGATCATTAAAATTCACATTATATTAAATATATAACTTTTCTTTTCTTTCACTTTCCCTTTCTCTTTCTTGAATAGTTTATACATTTTTTGACCCAAATGTAAACGTGGGTAAGAAATGCTCTTAGTTACTAAACATACAACATAATTTGGAATGTTTTTGCATACTCTTATTTTCAATTTCTGTTTTATGTGAAAATCAACATTAGTCATGAAGATCTCCCATTATTAAGCATCTTAAAAATAGTATAATAGATATTATTTACTTTAACCCTAGCTAAATCATATCTCTCAAATGCAACTTCATTAATACTAGTTAGCAAAGTGTAATAACAATTCTTAATTTAATTAAGCTCATGTGATTACATCTATCCATAACTAGTTGAATGACTTATTCTAATATATATGCAAAGTATCATCCTATTAAGTTTAAAACTTTCCTAAATTCATAAGTTACACATTACAACATAGCAACTTAACTCAAAACTCATTTCTCTTAAATACATCTAAAGAATGGCCTAATACCTTTTTATAGTTAAACTTATAGTTATTACAATGTAAAACTAAGAAAAATAATAAATCTTGCTAAAATCGCAAAAAAATTTGGTTTATTTATCCTTATGTGTAGGTCTAAGCAAAATTCTCTCCCTACACTTCAAAAGATAAAAAGGGTAATATAAAAGAAATATTCTCCTCTAATTTTGGTGGAAGTCGGTCCCATCCAAAGTCTTCAAGAGATGATTGACTTATACTTTTAATTAACACTAAAGGAGAAAAAAGATCAAGCACATAATACAAGATTAAAAGAAAAAGGAAAATATATAATAACTAACGAAAACATATAAAAATGAAAATTCAAGTTATAGTCTAATTAACATAATAATGTGACATCTCCATCATTGTTTAAAGACAAATCATATAAACATAAAATAAACAACTACAATTCAATGTAAAGATGTGCATCATATCAAAGAACATTAGTAAAACAACAAGCACATCCAAAGGCATAGATGAAATTAAGGATAAGCTAAGGGTGATGGCAAATCAATGTTGGAGTGCTCCCAATATCGACACAATTTAAAGTCTTGATGTTGTTACACACTTTCCATCCTCATAAGTCTTTCATCCATTGTATATCTAACAAATGGAATACTTGTTGCCATTGTAAATTATCCCCTCCTATGTTTACTTGTTCTCCTTATTATCTAAGAAAAGGCCTAATAGATCCATTTATAGTCTTATCATCATTTTTTTCCTCACTCTTTTCATCCTCCGAAGAGTCTTCCCATTCGAAGGCCTTACTTCCACTTACCTCTCCTCTTATATTCTTTGGTTTTGTCAACCTAAGCTTTCTCAGCCTGGTTGTCACTATGCATATTCTTCCTAATTGATGATTTCAAAACTCCCTCATGCTAGTAAATGCCTCCTCATTAGTTTAGAAAGGATTAAAATTGGCCAAGTGAATGGCCAAGCCTGTGACAATATGTCTTAACTCAACTGCATGTTTAAGATACTTTACCATATTCATCAAATTTTAAAAAAGGTGATAGATGTTAGATGCCTTTGCCTTATATTCAACTCACCATAAAAAGAATAACTATTATTTTGACACTTTATTGTTCTATTGCTTTTCAATGAGTGTATGTGACATGAACCTTTGAAGTGGCATGCAAGACCTATCCCTTATGGATCTATTAGAGGCTTGGTGAAAGTTGAAGGTGGAGATACCTGAAATAAAGCACCAAAAAGAGGTGGCATTGAAAGTTTGAAGATGATTACGCATCCCACCCTTTAGAAACCCAAAGATATCCCTCATGTCATTTCAGTTAATCTTGTATTCTCCCCTAAATAACTTAAAAGCCAAAATCAAATCACTAGGATCATCAAAATGGAGTGTGGTAAAGAATTCTAAGTTTAACCTCTTGAAGGTCCTATATGGAGAAAAAGCAAATCCAATCCATCCTAGTTTCTTAACATCTCTCTTATTATCCCATTCATCTTTAATTTAGCCATGGTTGGCTTATCTAAAAACGTACAAGTAAATGATTTCTAGAGTTAAGACAAAGGTACCTCTCAACTTTTTTCTCTTCCTTTTCTTCATTAAAGATTGGGAAAAGATTTTAATATCTTAAAGCTAAATCTCTCCTTTCATTTTGGTTTTGCCTTCCCCTCCCCCTTGATGATGATGGTTAAGCTTTTAGAGCCATAACTTTGAAGTGTTTATTGGGGTACAAAGATGGAAAAGCAAAAGAGGTTTAATAGATAACTAAGAGAGAAGAAAAAGATAAAGAGAAGAAGTTTACAAGCATTAGAATTTTAGTAGATGTATATTGTGAAGATGTGTGAAAAATATGGAGGTAATAGAGGTTTATATAAAGGAGAAGATAGTGAAAATTGGCTAGGATAGTTCAAAATTTGAATTTACCATTTCCTTTTTTTTCTTGATCCTTAGGCTTATTACTGCCTGTGACACGTGTCGCAAGCATAATAGTTAAGATTGACTCCCTTAAGTTGAAGCATTGCGGCTAATGACTTTAGTTCCATACATGATTGGGAACACTGGTTTGCTTAGTTGGCCTAATTGTGAGCTACAACTTTAATCGACAATGCAATGGCAAACACATTCTCTATACTTCGATTTTTTTATGAGTAGTGATGCTAGTCACACCTGTAATATAACTCTTTTTCTCTTTCCATTTTTCCATTCAAAACTCTTCCTCTCTTTAGCAATTTAACTCAAACACATCTCAATTAATATAACAATGATGAAAAATAAGTAATTAGACTTTCATTAATTGTAAATTTTCGTACAAATGAAAAATAACATTAGAACAACAAAATTAAACTTGCAAAAATAACACATTTAACATAAGAAAATAAATAACACTTTCTACAACTTAAAGTCTAATTGCCCTCTCATAGGATCAATCTTCCAACTCTTCTTGCTTCTTAGGCCTACCTTTTTTCTTTGCAAGTTTTGAAGGATGGCCATTTCCTCTCTTTGATGGGTTTTAGACTTTGGCTACTCTCCCTCTTCCTCACTTGATATTCCTTCAATGACCATTTTTTCCAGCTGTTATATTTTCCTTCTCATAGCCACAATTTCTTCTAGAGAAAATATGTATTCATTCTTTCTTAAAAAGGCTCTCTGATAGACATAAAATATAGAGGCTTGTTAAGGTGTAATATTTTTCTTTAGTGGAGGAGGTACTCTAGGTTTTGGCAATCAAAGTGGTGGTGGTTTAGATGGTAAAGGCCCTCTTTGATCTTTGGTTAATTGGTGTCCATCTTCTCTTTTTAAATTTACTGCTCAAAGTTTATAATTATAGCATAGGCTATAAATAAGCTAAATATAAAGAAAGAGATGTTTAATCCTAATACTAATTGGAATAGAAAAATAAATCCTGATGGGGCTTAGATTTAAAAAACTTCTAATCTTAATCCCCAAGTTAACTTAAAGTACTATTTTGATATGAAAAGAATTAAAGACAATTTTTTAGCAATTCCTAATAGCATTTTTCAATGAAAAATCTAGGAAAATTAACAACCAATCATGTTTTAATATTAAATACAAATCTGAATATCAAATAAAATAGTTACTTTCCTGTTGAAAATTTTCTCAAGCTAACTTACTTTAGTTATCATCATTTTCTATCTATCTTTTCCATAGTCATCCTAATCAAACACAAAACTTTATTCTAAAATTAACACAAAAACTAATAAAATAACTGAAAGCAAATAAAAATGCATAGGAAATATTAATGAATAAAAACTTGAGTTGCCTCTTAGAGCACTAATTTAAGTTCTTTTAGCTTGACCCTTCTCATTCTCATGCAAATGTGGTGGTGAAGTGATGGACTTCCTCTTTCTTTTTTAGTTCACCCTCATAGAAAGGATTTAATCTCTATCCATTCACTTTGAAAATTTTAATTTTGGATTCTACAACTCCATGGAAATAAATCTTCACCATTGTAAATGGGTAATACCATTTGGACTTTAGCTTTCACGGAAACAACTTTTATTAGGAATTAAAGAGTATCACCTACTAGCCTTCTTGAAACTTACGATGAATAATATGTTTATCATGGCATCTCTGTCTTTTCTTTATAAATCATGGCATTCTCATATGAGTTCAATCTTAGGTCCTTTAGCTCATTGAGCTATATCAACCTTTTTTCTCCAGCTTCCTTTAAATCAACGTTTAATTAGGGTGATTTTTACATTTCTTCTCCTACCTCATTGTCAATCTTATTTATATTCAAGTAACTCTCTTCTAATATCTGTCTCTTCATAGCTTTGTACACATCAAATTCTACATACTCATCTCCCACTTTTAATGTTAAATTTCCTAATTTAACATCCATAAGGGCTTTACTTGTAGCTAAAAATGGTTTCCCAAGAATGAATGACATCTCATAATCCTCTTCAAAATCTAACACCATAAAATCAACAACAATATATATATATATATATA
>CATIWR010505547.1:0-24213 GCA_949677035.1 Omphalea diandra | reverse complement strand
TTCATGATTTTTTTATTCTAAACAATAAAACAAGCATTAAAAATCATATTAAATTTGTTTTTAAAATGAGAAACATATATAATAAAAAATTTTCTCTATTTAAAGCAGATTTGTAAATTTGCAAATGTGTGAGAAAAAAATATATGTTTTATTGATTTTGATTTATCAAAAAACGTTGATAAACTTAAAAATGATTTAATCTATCAAAAATCGTGAATGAACTTAATAAAAGAAACGTGCTTCAGAAGAAGGTGGAAGGATATATTTGAATTTTTTTTTGTTGATTGACAAATGAAGAAATTATAATAAAGTACATTAATAATTCTGAAAGATCAATTTAAAAACGTTATTTGTCGATTCAATGACAACTTAAACTCGGCTTCAAGTACCCCAAAAATTTCATTGTTACAACTTAAAGTTGGTTCCAATTACCCTAAAAATTTCATTGTTTATGCCGTATGGGCTAGCAAAAGAGCAACATAAATTTGTGATATTTTGGTATTTTGGATTTGTTGTTATTTGAGGTAAATTTGTGATTACTTTTAATTTTTAGATATTTCTGTCCATTTTTCAAAAGAGAATGAGGAGATGATTGGGCAGATTTTGGATTTGTTATTTTTTTGAGGTAAATTTGTGATTATTTGTGATTAACATTTAATTTTTAGATATTTTTGTCCATGTTTTCCAAAAGAGAATGGGAAGATGATTGGACAGTCCTCGGCCTAATCATAATGCTTTGCATTGCATTAACTGAGCAAATATAATTTTTTAAGTTTATTTACATTGAGTGTGCATATCTCTTAAATAATTAAATTTAAATTAAAAAAATCTAAATTTCTCTATATTTAAAAATAATATAATATTTTTGTTAATAATTATTTGAATCATCAAATTTTTTTTTTATAACAACAAGAAACCTATATATCAACTGTTCATTAAAACTGTAGAGATCGAAATTGCTTTATCCAAGATACCGAAATTGGACTCTTTAGCCATTAATTCTAAAATGGATTATTAAGATTTTAGCATGAAGCTCAATAACAATATATTTCTTGATATGAGTGATATAATATCTTAAATTTTAAATTAATAATTTATTCCAAATTTATACTTGTGTAAAAATATTATACAACCTCCCACAAAACATCAAATATAAAAGAATCGAAATCCAAAAAATCCTAACTATACTCTTCCTTATTTCAATGCTTTTACTGATAGAAATATGTAGTGTATATTATGTTTCGTATAGATGAATTTTATAATTTTTATGAAATTTATTTGTAAATCTATATTTTATGTTTTTGATATAAATGATTATTTATTTTAATTTTTATTTCATTAAATCCTTGAAATTAATTATAACTAAATCAAATAAATTTTATTTTTATTTTATTATATGCCAAATATAGAATTCATTTGTAAATGAAAATGAAATTAAGTTAGAATTGAATCAAACACAACATTGATATCTTTGGTTCCTTTTGCTAAGAGATGATTCCTTTTGTTTAGAGAAAGAAAAATGTCGTTAGTAAATTATTTTTAGTTATATTTCATTCATATAAAATCAATCAATATATCTTTAAGTGCTTAAAAGAGATAAATTAAATATTAATAATTTTTTTAGAAAAATTAACATAAAACTCACACACAATAAATAAGGGAGAAACATAAATAAACATATAGATTTATAAAGGTTCAATATTTGTGTAAGTTCTCTTTTCAAATATCTCACTTAAAAATTTTACTAACAAAAGTAGTTTACAGATACTATTAATTATCTAAGTCTAATAATAAATTCAAAAGTAATTATAGCCTAAGTATTTTTAAATCTTACAATTTAATGCACAAAGAAAAATTACATTCTCACTAACACACAAGATAATCTTTACAAGACTAACCCAATTCTAAAGCAAATAACTTGATTTCTAACACTTTGAGAGCTTACATACACTAAGCATATTGCAACCTTCAAAATGTCCTTTTGAGTATCTTTTTATAGCACTACGTAAAATTAGTCATTTGTATTATGAAAAAGACTTGAAAATATTGTTTGAAAAATTCATCATTATTGATTAATATGGTTGTTTCATTCAATAATTATAAATGGCTACTTAACATATCTAATATTTACCTACCAAGATCACTTTCAGATATAGAAAATTTTCTTTTAGAGGATGAGGATGAAATATGGAAGTTCGAATTTCTTCAACTCTTGAATTGCTTTATTTAAGCTTTTAAAGATCTTGAATTTGTATAAATTTTGGGTAACTTACCTATAATTACACATTAGTCACTTGCGCGCAGATTAATAAACTTTATTTGCTTGTTATCATTAAAATAAGAATAAAAATCATAAGTTTAATATATAATTATGATCTCAAAATCAATTTAAAATGAAAAAATCATAAGTTCAATATATAATTATGATCTCAAAATCTATTTAAAATGATAACTTTTTATTTAGCAAATTATTATATTAATAATTCAATCGTTTATAATTCAAATACAAGTCATTTAAGTAAAAAGTAAAAATTAAAATTTCTATTTAATAAAATAATATGAAAAAAGATAAATATTCAAAAATTAATTTATCAACTGTAAGCATATTGCTCTAGGAAAAGGGATTTTTTTTTTTTTTTTACTAAAATAGAAAATAAAACCTCTCTCAAGGCCGCCTCACCTCTTACCATGTTTTAACTTCATAACAGCTAGCATGCATAATTTTCCCTTCAAAAACAATATTTATTAGAATATATTATATTATAATTCACTTTTAATATGGTTTAAATTAGTGTTATGTTAATAATATTTTGATTTAATTAAAATACAAATTTGATGAAAAGTAATTAAATAACCATCCACTTAAGATTGACTAATTATTATATATGGTGTGAAGCAAGATCAAAAGCTTATTGCTTACTGCATTTCTACATATTTATTTCTTTTTTTCTATTTTTTTTTTTTGAGGATTACTTCTTATTTTCCTCTGTCAAAGAGTAATGAATCTAAAAAAAAAAAAAAGAAAAACAAATTCCTTTTTTATTTCACTAATTGATAATTCACACGCTTACACAGTTTTAATTTAATATATTATTTAAAATATTAATAAAATAAAATATTTATATAAAGTATATGATTAAGTAAATAACAGTTATTTTTTTATAAATAGATAATATATAAAAATTATTTTTGGTCTTGAATTTTTAATTATATATCTTATAGTTTCTTTTAATAATTTTTAATATTTATTTTTAGTTAAATAGTTTTATACAGATATTTTAACTATTTATGTGTCAAAACATTAGTTCAAGGAATATCAAATTTTTAACTCAAATAAATAATTAACTGGCAAATGATAATTAATAGTCTAAAACTAAATTTAAAATCATAATTTTATATATTGATTATATATGTTTTTAATAGATTGCACGAGCAGATTTGCTCTTAAATTTATAAGGAATGCTAGCAAAATTCATTTGTCAATATTCTCTCTTAATACTCATTTCACACACTTGTTTAATTTGTTCATACTAACTTTTTAAAATTTTAATAATCTAAAGATTATTTATTATAACACTTAAAATATAGTATTTAAATACAGATTTTATTGTTATTTGCAATAAGTATATACATATATATATATTAAAAAAGGTATGAACTAATTCAATAGAAAATATTAAAAAAAAGTGCTAATAATGGATGACTATTACTAATATTTCCTTTCATGACAGTATGAGTTTGTACCTAATAGCCTTAGTAATTAGAGACTTGGTTAGTGGTGTTTCTATCATTTTATTAGGGAAAAAAAATATTGCTGAAGGTGAAAGAAAATAGAAATATGATTAAACATAATGTAATTAATAAGCTGCATATACAAGTATAACTTGATGATAGAAATGCATTTGATAAGAAGCAGAAGTCTCCAGCTCGATCAGAGTCAAATTATCTTAAAAAAGAAAAGTTCTGAATGCAGAAGAATTAGCAGATTGATTGATTGGAATCCACATAAGTTGGCAATTGGCAACAATTAAATATGAAATGAAATGAGTAATTTCTGGATGACCATAGTCACCATGTATTTTTTTAATGCTTAAAATCTTTCATTTCCAAAACCAAGGAATTAATGCAGTTTGATTGAACATAATAAATGAGGTCACAACTCACAAGTAAAATTGGATTTCCTCAGAAATTTTCACTCAACTGGAATACAAATACATGAATTTTCATTCTAAAAATTGTCAGTTTTACCAAAAACATGACCTGTACAATTCCATGAACACATCAAAACCCTGTTGGAGTTTTTATTTCGGACCCCCCCTATTATACAACCAAAAAGAAGCTTCAATCAACATAACTCTATTACACAACAACTTTCACCTATAAATTTGATCTGCTTCTAATATTCTAGGTCTCTTTAAAGCGAAAAAGAAAAGACAAATATATTGAAATTTTTTTCTTTAAAGAATTCATCACCTCGGGCCAGAAAGCTCCATTGCTTGGACTAGTAATGAAGAGTCATCAGTGAGATCAGAATATCTATCTGATGAAGAGAATTCATGGGGTTTGGACTTGGTTGCTTCTACTCTTTGAGAAGCTTCCCATCTTTCTGCAAGCCCATCACCTTCAAGCATTCTTACTACTTCAGACATTTTTGGTCTATGGTTTGGCAGGAATTGGGTGCACAAAAGAGCCACTTGCACCATCTCTTCAAGCTCAATTCTATCATAGTTTCCTTTTAAATCCTTATCTACTAGCATTTCAAGCTTCTTCTCCTGATGAATTTTCTTTACCTGCAACCCATAATAAATGCCATTCAATTTAGTTGAAAATTACCTGAAAGATTTACACAAGACATGACATTTTATTAATAGCAAGAAGCATCTTAAGGAGACATGGTGCTCACCCAGTCTAGCATAGCTCCTTTCTGATTAGCCGCCTTGCCAAATTCTAATGCTCTTTGGCCTGTGATTAATTCAAGAAGCAGGATGCCAAATCCAAAAACATCTGTTTTCTCCGAAGACTGTCCTGTGGAAAGATATTCTGGTGCTATATGCCCAACCGTACCTCTAACAGCTGTAGTGACATGCGAATCTTGGTGATCCAAAAGCTTTGCCAATCCAAAATCCCCTACTACAGCCTCACAATAATCATCAAGCAGTATATTTGCTGCTTTAACATCCCTATGAATAATCTTTGGATCACACTGTTCATGAAGGTATAATAGTCCTCTTGCAGCTCCTAACGCAATTCTCTTCCTCGTACCCCAATCCAAGACTGGTTTCCCTGCCAAAGGAAATCAAACATTAATTCATCTTCTGAAATTAAGTGGCATAGTTAACCATCTTTGAGATTGCAATTACGCAAAGTATGTTACCCTTCAGACGGGAAGCTACGCTGCCATTGGACTTGTTTGGTTAGACTAGAAGCCTCTCTGTTGGATTGATACTAAATCCATATAGCCTAAGGAGGTTCCGATGCACTGCTAGGCTGATCATCTCAACTTCAGTTTGGAATTGAATCTCTCCGCCAGTAGCATTACCATCGTTAAGCCTCTTGACAGCAACAATACCCCCATCTTGGAGAATCCCTTTGTAGACATTGCCAAAGCCTCCTTTGCCTAGTATGTTCTTGTTGCTGAAGTTGTTCGTTGCTACCTGAAGTTCTCTAAAATGAAACCTCCTTAAGTTTCCAAGAGAAACTTCCTCATGGTGTCGGTCTGGTATTTCAACAGATTTAGTATTGATTATCAGAAGGATTAAGTAGCCAGCGTAAGCTGATTTAAGCAGAAAGTATCGTAGTTTACTACTCACCTTTAACATCGAAAAATGTTAGTTGATCATGCCTTTGTCTCCACCACAGAAAGAATCCAAGCACAAGAATGAGAAGTGAGACAGTACCAACACTAGAGCTTATGGCGAGGGCTATTTTGTGATTCCTTGGTCTACCAGAAGGTGAAGCAGCTTAAAAAGCAAAGGGATTAAGGTCAGAATCAACCCAACAGAAACCAAAGCTTTTAACTAGCAAATTATATGGAAGGTAAAGAAAAGTCAGTGCAGTATATATCTTTACTTTGTGTGCTATTCAAGTTCATGGACATGGGCATTAGTGCTGTCCCAAAGCATTCTGGTTCAGACCCAGTTGGGCAGATTAAAGGGTTTCCAACAATGCTGCAAAAAATAAACAAAGGCAATTCAAGTTTCAAACTTTGTTGTCCAATTCCGTCATGAGAAAAGGAGAGAGAGAGAGAGAGAGATTTACTTGAATGTTTTAGCACGAAATCTGGGTACAGGGCCACTCAGATTATTGAAAGACAAGTCACTGAAATCGACAGATAAAACCTTCTTCAATGACACATTTTGGCCATGTATGAACCATTAACGCTCAAGAATAACATATTTTGGTCGGGATAGGATATAAGCCATTAATGAACAATAGCACAGTCACTGGACTTACAGAAAGATAAGCTGGGTCATGTTAGCCAATGACATTGGGAATTCTCCAGAGAGACTGTTATTATTTAGCCTCCTACATCAGATTCAAGCAATCCAAGTAAAAATTCGGTCCTAGAAGCGGAATGCTCCTCAGTATAAATATCATACATACAGGATTCTTGGGCTTCATGTTTTAATTCAGAAAGTTATTTACTTACATGTACTGGAGATTCCTCAGGTGGCCTAGAGAAGAAGGGATTTCTCCAGTGAAGAAGTTGCTAGAAAGATCAAGTGTATGAAGCCTTGATAGCCTACCAAGTTCTGCAGGAATTGGTCCTGTAATATTGTTGTTCTGTAAGAGCCTGCAAAATATACAGTATACAACACCGCAAATGTCAAGAATGTAACCAAAAAAAAAAAAAATCATCTTTATTACTGCCCATCAGTGTTTGGGTATTACTTACACAATTTGAAGATTTGTCAAGTTGCCAATGCTTGATGAAAGAGTACCCGATAAATCCTGGCTAGGAGTTCCTCTGAAATAACACCATTTCATAAAATTAAAAACTTTGTGGTGTTTGTCTATGTTTGAAAATTTTTGAGTGTGCAAAATGAAGTGATTTTAGAAGGCTTACAGGCCAATGACAAGACTTTCAGGAGAACAAGTGACCATAGTCCAGCTACAGGGATCGACAGCATCCCCATCCCAATTATCTAGAACTCCATGAGGATCATGTAGAGAAGCTTTTATACCCATTAAAGCTTGAACTGAAACAAAAATTATCCATATCAGAAAACCTCCATTTTCTAGCTTATCTGAAGCAAATAAACACATATCACTACCTCAACGTTATACAAAAAGGAAGAAAATTTTCCAGTTACCTTCAAAGTTTACGCCTTTAGGAGATAGTAATCCATTTGCAGCAGTCCAAAACCATAAGAAAGTAAACAAACAGATGGCAAATTGTCTTCTTCTCAGGGCCATTAAAGTGAGGATATTGTGCAAGGAACAGAGAAACAAATACTCAAACTCTGCTAGTGATAACTTTGTTTTCTCTATCAGTAGAACCAACTTTGAAACGGGCTACTTTCGCTTTTGGTAATTGTTAAGATTAGAATCAAGTTCTTGCTTTCCATGCCAGAAATCCATTCACCCAAAACTCTTTTGTCAGCCTCAGACACAAGAAAAGAATCCGTTTTTGGCTGTATAAAGGGAACTAGCATGCCTGTCAATGAGTCAGTAGGTTAAATAAATGAATATATGCGCATATATAAGAATATTTTATATGTATAGTCCATAATCTTAAAAGAACCAAAGCAACAAAATCTAGACAAATATTCTTAAAGCAAGGAGAAAATAGGAAATTCCCATCATTGAGTTAATCATGCATTGGCCTAGAAGGGATAAACATGTGAATATTTTCATTTTACTACATACTTTATAAAGAAAAAGCAACTAGGCATGAGAAATGGAAATTATTACTCAAAAAAACATCTTCTAATATTTGTATGCATATAGTGAACAAAAATTCCTTTATGGGTTAGTGAGTCATTAGTCATTAGAGATGGGCTTTTTGGTTTTTGAGGAGGCTATTGTTCATATCTGTGTGTACTACTACTACTACCCTTGTTGGGTTATCAAGAAAATGGGCAAAGAGGAAAAATAAATGGTTGGATATAACACATTGCCTTGGTTTAAAAAAAAAAAAAAAAAAAACATTGGGGAATCAAACATTCCATGAGTTTGGCCATGCATTAAAAGATCCAAAATCAACCCTTTTTTATTTCTTGTTTTTCATCCTTATTTTGTAAGAATGTGAGAATCTCGAGGCACAGTATGAGGGCTTCTTGCTCGAGATTGAAGATGGTGGATTTGGTCACCCACCATCCATTAGGACCATCAGCAAATGAGCACCTTTCTTGGTTATTTTTTTTCTTTTCTAAAAATTATTGAGTTAGTATTATGGTAATCAAGGATATTTATCCCCTAAAATATGAAATTAAGAATATAAATAGTCTCATTAAGTTTTTTTAATATATTAAGAATAATTCTTCTCAATAAAGGATCAAAACAAATTTTTTAAATAGCTTTTGTTTTGTTTATGAAAGCTCTAATGTGTTAAACGCATTATGTGGGCAGTCTTTCTTTTTTACTAACTCTCCCTAAATATTAAATCTTTCATTTTTATATTATTTTCATAAGCATAATATATTGATTTTTATACATAAATATATTTGGGATCTAATTTCTAATGGGGCACATATGGTCAATTTAGTGCTGCTGTAAAATGTTGGGGACTACTTTTATAGATTCCATATGGGCAGGCACCCACTTCACTAGCAGCTTACTATCACAGACTAGCCATTCTTTAATTTTTTGTTATGCAGACAGCTAGTCATTCATTCCATACTCCACCCCCAAAATTTATTCAAAAAAGAATAGAACTTTTAAAAGCAAAAGCTGCCATTTCTTTGTACCCCCAACTCAAGTAATGAATTTTACCACAAGCACTTTTATCTACAGCGGAATTATTGGGTATGTGCATTAGCATGCTTTGGTTGCAATGGTTACTTTAAAAAAAAGAAGATGCATGGGGTTCTGTAGGATGACTTTGGATTATTTAGGGATCCAGATTTTAAGCATGTTTAGCTATGTCTCATTTCAATAATTATATGGATTTAATTTTATCATTAACTATGTATGCATTGTCAAATCAAAATGCTGATAATTAATACAAACTGATTTTCATCAACCCAATTAGGAGCTTGATTTGAATATATGATTCAGCAGTATTGTCCCTTATGAGATTAGGGTAAATGTCATTTATTTGATTGTGACATTTATGATTTAGCAAGAGTTATGGAAGGAATCTCATATATGTACTCAATTGTCAACAATTGGTAGGTAAAGATAAATTCATGATAGTTTTGGAATTTTCATTTAATTGATAAAGGGAAAAAAATTTCTAGCTTAGTAGATATGATATTAAAGAAAAAAAACTTCAATAAAATGAATGTCTCATAGCCCAATTATATTGAAATAAAAGACAAAATTATGTAGTTGGTGGGTTAATTTAATCATACATATTACTTTCTATGTTTCTTAATAGATGTCGTTTAAAGTTTTAGCACATATATTAAGGATTGTATTTAATAGGTGTTATTACATATAAAAAAGATTATGTTATACTTAATTAATTATTTTTATAAATTATTACACACTCTAAAAAGAATTAATTATTATAAAAAAGAGAAAGTACAGAGTATAAAAAAATTAATTAATATTCATTTATAATTGTAAAATGTCAAGTATTATAAAATAAATTTTTTTTTATAAAACATCTATTTTGAAATGGAGGGAATATGATAAATGTTAAGATTTAATTAATATAAAATTTTCCCATTTTAACACTTGAACTAAGCGATGAAATTATATAAGATTGTGAAAAATATTCCCCATTACATATCATAAATTTCAAAATAATAAGTGCCACTAAATTAAATATTTATTTTAATTTTTTTAGAAGAATGGGTGAGATCAAAGCAAAGAGAGGACCCAACACAAGAAAAGAACAAAGCACATTAATACTGGAAAATGACAAATATGTCCACAGATTAAGGGCCCAGGATACCGGTAAGAGCTAGGCAAAATTGTCCCTTTTTCCATATCACCTTCCACCAGAAAGAAATCATTTAATATATATATTGTTAATTACATGATTACTCCTTAGAACCATTCCCTTAGCTTTTGAATCCAATTTTATCCAAAAATAGTTTCAACAAGTGTTTAACCCTCCCATTTTGTCTTCACTGCATTGCCACTGTCTCTCTCTCTCTCTCTCTTTTCTTGTCTCTTCTATAAGCAGTGATAGACACTGTACAGTCAAGTAAAAATCTAGCATGCAGCAAAGACTGGGATTTGAAATGTTGACTGTGACAGATGGCCTACTATGATTGGGCCTGCTTGATTGGACTTGGAGAGTGATATCACTTAATTACAAAACTATGAAGAGGAAAATGATTACGGAGGAGATCAAATCAACAAGGAAGGGCATAATTACTGTTACTTACATATACTCTCTACCGTATGTTGATGGGTCTACTTCTGAAGTTTCTTTATACTAAGGGTCAAAACAAACTGAGTGCCCCATGCGTATTTAATGAACAAATCTAAGCGTGAGTAAAGTTCAGTGTAATTTGAGAATTTAAAAATTTTCAGGATGAAATCGAAATTTTGAAAATTTTAAAAATAAAAAATCGATACCGTTCTGAATTTTCGATTTGATTTCATATAAATTTAGAATGATTCAGTTGGATTTTTCGATTTTTCAGGATGATTAGATTTCGGTTCAGTACCGATTTGGGTATTCGGTTATTTAAATTGATTAAAAATTAAACTTTATATTTTTATAAACTAAAATAAAATAAATTTTACATTTTTCACTTTTAATCATTCAAGACTAAATAAATAAATGATAATTTAAAACTTACAGCTAACACATTATATGTTAAATTAACTTTTTTAATATTTACCAGTAATTGATAATTAATAAATAGTCTAATTATTAGTAATATATATTAATTGAGAGAGTTAGCTAATAAAATTAATAATTAAAATACTTATATATATATATACACTACGGTTCAGTTTTAGTACAAGATGGTTCGGTCTAATTCTCAATTCGAATTTCATAAAATCTTTGAAATTGTTTCCATTTATTTATTTTCGATCTGATTCGATTAAAAGATTTTTTAAAAAAAAATTGGATATTTCAATTATAATATCAAACCAATTCAATTTCTCAATCTAATTTGAAAATTTTTGTTCTCCATGCTCACCCGTGCAAATTTGCTCAAAGAGTACCCAAATGAATTGTAGGTATTTATGCTTGCAATAGTACAGACCCTCATGAGATTTGCTTCAGAAAATATACACAAGGCAATCTAGACCATTCATTAATTGAAACTGATTTGAGACATCCATAGACCACATCATGTTCGTGTCTCCTTATCTTGCTATCCCCTCTGCTAGTCTTCCCTCTAGTAGTATTTTCAGTTCTAAAAATACTATGGGGATATTATTACAGATCAACATTTCTTTTCTGGGTTTTCAAGAAGTTTTGAAGAAAATTAGTGGGTCATTCGTCATCCAAAGAAACCACTAAAAAAGAGTTGATCATTGTATACCAGAGAATCCAAAGGTTGATGATAAAAAAATCCATTGGAAGTGATTATATTTTTTGTTATCACTCAGATTTATTCAGGCGTATCAAGCTAAGTTAAGTTCATCATTTCAATTTTTAAAAAATGAAATCATTTGTATCTAGATTAATAAATTTGACTTTATAATTTAAATTTTAGATTCAAATCATGATCAATAATTGTGCACCTTGTTGTTTATCAAGTCAACCTTAAAAATTAGAGTTCTTATTATGTAGTATAATTTGTGGTGTCACAAGTGTAACTTAATTATTGTATTAGTAATGTTTTCTCTTCACAATATTGGTATGGTTTGTTATACAGGTAGAGACAGTGGGGATAATTAGGGTGGCCCTGAGTAAGTGGGGAGCTATAGATTGATCTGGCCTGCCTTTAAAGTGGGACTGAATTAGCACTTTTTATGCAAAAAAAAGATTATTTATATAACCATTATACCAAAGAAAAAGGAAGGAAGGAAGGAAAAAATATAACTTTGATCATCTAAATTTACACACAAGACCCCTGGTTGCATCATTTTAATTCCTTGACGTATTTTATGAGTGCAGATTTATGTATTTATCAAAACTTTTCATACTCATAAAAAAATTAAATACGCACATAAAGGTGATTATTTTCTTTTGGACTTCAAAATTCGACTCGAATATACTAAAAATAGATACATACAGTTAATGCACATCACACTAGCTATGCAATTAGAAAGAACTCCAATGACATCTAGCCTATCAATGCTAAAAAGAGAAAGAACAATATAGAACATAAATAGTTATTATGAAAGAACACATAGGAAAATAGTGAGGAAAAGAAAAAGAGAAAGAAGAAAAATAATTAAGAGGTGGTGTAGGGGTAGGGGAAGGGGAAGTGGCCATTGATAAGAAAGTGAAGGTGAGTGATTCAAATGTTCACGAGATTAAAGACAGTCATGGCATTGCTACACCTGGAAAGCTTTTGTTAGGGAACATTTGGTCCCATCTTTTTTCACTTGCAATGGATTATGGATGATGATGATGTTTTTAACATCTTTGATTGAGAAAACCACAAACCAATATTTTGAACAATATGATTAATTATAATATCTAAAAATACCATACATAATCTGTTAAAAGATAAATTTGGTGTTATTTTATTACCAATTAATCAATTAATTCTTTCTTTTTGCTATTGATTGTCATCAAAACATATAAATATATAATTCCTTTAAAATTTTCAATATAAAACATAATGCATACAGTTACACAATATAAATATATTCTAATGATGAAAAATTATTTGAATTTAATATGGTTATTATTATTTTTTTAAGGTATAAAGAGTATTAATGTATTTTAATGATGAATAATTTTTTTTAAATATGTTAAATTTAATATGATTATTGACGTGGCAATTGATGGTAAGTGTAATGTTAAAATATTATCCAACAAAAGGGGATCAATTTCACTTCTTTTTTTTTTTGTCCTACCCCATGAAATTATTTATTTGGTTCAATGGTCCATTATCTAGTTTCCCATCACCATGTTTCCTTTCTTTTACATCGTGTTGCCTGTGAAACAATAATAGCACTTCCACTCGCTTTTGACCCCTTTATTTTTTTTTTTTAACCCTATGCCAATATTTGGCCTTGAAATCCGATAAAAAGAGAAAAAAGTTAATTTATAAAAATAATTTTAATAGATTTTTTTTTATATACAATATATCTTCGACTCAGTTTATAAATTAATAATTTTTTTCCAGTTTTGGATGATTTTAAAACACATTCTAAAAATTAAATTCGACTAAATAACGAATAAACAATCATTTAGATTAATTATTGAGATTTAGTAGATTTTGTAGACCACATAGATGATATTGTGTTTTTGTTTATGTTCCCATATCTAATCTTTTTGTGGGGTTGATTGATCCATTGCTAAAACAAAAGGATTAGGGCCATCGAGTCATGCTTAACTAATTTTCTATTGCATATAGTATTAATATAATAGAAAATAGTGCAAATTTTTAATCATCCATATACCAATTTGATATTAGAAGCTTCAATCTAAAGCAAAAGTTGTGTCATCCACCAGAAAAAATGCATGGACTTTGATCAGAATCAGCACTGATGGACAATTTCATGTCCTTTCCCCTCCCCACCACACGTTTCATCACCACATTTTCAGGGGAAGCGACAATTATATCAGACGTACAAAGAAAAGAAAAATGAAAATATATAACAAAATTTATGATTTTTTTAAATATATATATATGATATCATAATACGTTATTCTTTGAAATAATGTGTTGAAAGAAAACATGTTATTTATAAAGCTTTTTGTTTTCAATATAAATTAGAAGTTCTTTTGTTTATTTTTAATATTAAGCTGGGGAAAAATTGATGTTGCTGTTAAGAAGTGTCAATTTAATTAAAGATATTCGATTTTTGTTTACGTCAATAACCAATATAAAAAATACAAAATTAGAAGTTAGAAGCTTTTGAATTTTGGGAATAGCTCTCATCATCTAAAGTTTAGCATAAAAAATTCATTAGAGAGAATTTTATCTTCCTCATAGTTTATTCAATTAGAATATGAATTAGTTTCATATTCGAATAGTCTGAAAATACCGAATGCTCTGATCTAAAAAAAAAGTTTAGTATATTTAGATCAATTCATTTATTAAACTAATTTTGACATTAAATCTCGAATAAATTTTTCAAAATTTTATTGAATTGAAACTCATAATTAGTTGTACAAACATTTTAGCCTGCAAAAGAGCTTTTTCAGAAAAGCAAATTGTAGCTGTTTGCTAACTTGGCATTGGTTCTCATGCAGATGAAATTAATGGCCATGTTCTTGAAAAAGCCATATAATTCATTAGTATAGATTTTTTTTTTGTCCCTCTTTTCTTATACATCTATAATTAATTTGATTTGAATTAAAGTTTGATGTATTTAGATCAATTGTATAAATACGTTAGCCCATTAAAAATCTTTTTCAGAAATGCAACTTCGAGCCATTTTTGTTCTTATGGAGAGTACATCAAAATGGCCATATAATCATGTTTAAAAGGTTATATAATTCATTAGTATTGATTTTTTTGTTTTTTGTTTGCCCTTCTTCTTCTAAGAAGTGAGTGATTTGAGAAAAGATAAAATAATTTTGTTAATAAAAAATATAAAATAATTATAAAGATATAAAATCTAATAATGTAAACATTTTATATTTAAATAAATAGTAAAAATTTTATTTTAAAATATTAAATTGAATTGACGAAATCTTAAATTTGACCAATCAATAATGTATGTGCTTCACTTAATAATAATATTTAGCCATTGTTCGAAACTTATTATCTTTCTTTAAGTTCAGTTTGATAGTTTTAAAACGTAAATCTGTTGTAGATATTAAGATTTATATTCTTTAAATTATCTATTATAAATTTAAAATCACATAATTACAACAAAATTTTTAAAATAAAAGTATAAATACAGTACTAATAAAGATCTACTATAAAAAAACTCAAAATTTATAAAAAATAATAAATCTAAAATTAAAAATTTTATCAAAAGGGAGGTAACTTAACTCTATATTCAATAAATCTAAAAAACAATAAAAAGAATAAACAATATATCTATATTCAATTAAATGAAAAAACATAAAAATTAATTATATGTGCCTTAAAAATAAATGAGTTTGAACAACAAAAAGCTTGAGAAACAAACATAAATCATATTGAATACTAAGCATTTAAGTTTAACAAAAAAAAAAAACTTATAAACATAAAATTAAATTGTAAAATTTAATAAAAATTGTGTGGTATTTTACTAACTATTTTTGTTGTAGTATATGCTTTTATATTTATATGTTTTTCAATAATATTTTGAACTTAATATTTATTTATACTTCATCATAAAGCATAACTTGAACACTTGATTACTCTATTTACCCCTTTTTATGTTTAGTGAGTCTTCACTTATGCATAGCCAGAGCATTAAACAATGACGAATTTCTATAGGAGCCAAAGGAAATATTTTGGGCCCTTTTAACCTTGTAAAATTTGTTAATAAAATATATGTTTTTTTAAAAATTTTTATATTTTAAGGATCAAAATTAAAATAAATAATTATAAAAATAAAATTATGATAAAATAATACAAATTTACTAATGATATAATAAGTTTGCATAACATTGTGCTATATCTTTTTATTTTTATATTTTTATTTTTGAATCACTTAATTATATATATGTAGTTATTGAATTTATATTTTCATTTCTCCTTCATTTATTATTATTTTTTTTTAGAACTAGTTGGTTGTTTTGTCTTGAACTACTCAAATTATAACTATTGGTATTAAATGATTTTACAATAATTTTAATTTATAATAAACTAAATTCTACTATATAAAATCCCTTTTTTAATTATTTTAATAAAATTTCAAGACTTTCGTCCAAATATAAGAAAAATGTAACAAAATTAAAATTTGCACTCTTTTCTTCTTTTTAAAAGATATTTTTCTATCCATATCATAATTAATACATGTAAAAATGTGTTACCTTATTTTCCTTTTACAAGTTTTTATTTTCAGACACATTGTTTTAAAAAATTTAAATTTTAATAAAAATCAATTGCAGTTACACATAATTTATAAACCAATTCCACTCAAATCATTATATTTTTATTATCAAATGTTAATATAGTTAATAATTTTCAATTTGTAACAAAAATTCACTTAATTTATTTTAAAGGAACACTCATCCTAATATTTTATACTTTTTAGTTTTATATTGACAAACAAATATGAAAATATTTATAGCTTATAGAACTAGAAAAGTTTTGCTTTGTTGTATTATTTAAATATATAATTGAAATTATAGCGAAATTCAATATTAGTGTTTGCATATCAAAAGAATATTAAGTGAATTTTTTAAAAAAAATATTAAAATTACTAATATTTATTGACGTTTAATATTTTAAGTAAAACAATGATTAGTGTATTAATAATATAATTGTAATAGTTTTATTCACTTTGCAAGAGTATTATTATTAATTCATAAAATATTTATTTAAAATACAATTTTTATTTAAAATTTTCTAATTAAAATTTCCACATCCGTCACTCATTTTAGAAATTCATTTCACTCTTTGGGAACACTAACTAATGGCTTCACTTAATTGCTTTAATTAAAATTTATCCAAAATTAAATTATGGTGTCAATTGAAGGAAAGTCATCATCTTTAAAATTTTCCACAAGCTCCAAATACCGGTGGTTCATTTGTATGATAAACCTTTATGCATTAGTGTGATTTTAGTTAAAACTTTAAAAATTATCAAAATAGATCAAAATCGTGAAATTGAGTATAATGTTAATATAATAAGTGTTTTGATCAAAATTAAAAATAGCGTAATAAGTTACAATCATAAATTATATGAACATAAAAAGACATCAATCAAATTTCATTATATTCAAATGCAAATTTCAATAGAAATTATACCACAAATGTTTAAACTAGCTAACATTGCATCTTAATTTTACAATTCTAACATCTTTTGATAATTTTTATAATTTAGGACAAAATGATACTAATCCGCAAAAATTTAAATTTCAATTACCATTAAGCCTTAAAATTATTTAACCTTCAAGATTCTATCAAAGATTGCCCATTTCTTATATATATATATATATATATATATATATTTGTCCAAAAAGACAAAACAAACTAAAATCATGTCTTAAACTCCCTCCATCCCAAAAAATTAGCATAACTTCACCTCTCTCTAGATTCCCTGTAAATAATCACATAATGGCAGTCTAGTCTAGGCAGCAAGCTCTCCTGTCAGCTCATTATATATGCAATCTTCGAAGCAAGCACACACACAGACAAAGTGACACCAATCCATAAATTAAACCCTGAGTTAGATTTTTGAGATGTTGATAAAATCTAGATTTAGCATGTCATCTCCGACTATGGAGGAAAAAATTTTATATTCTCTGGCCTCATCACATTATGACATTTAAATAAAAGAATCGATTTTTTTTTTGTAAATATAAACTTTTCCAACAAAATGGTGAATAACATGTTCATCAGATTTTTTCATTATAAATGAATTTTACAGTGATAGATTTTATAATGTCGGTGAATGATATGTTCTGATCTAATGGTGAATAATAACTTTCATATAATTTAACGGTATTTAATTCTATCTAATCCAATGGTGAATAATATTTTTGATCTAATATAATAATAAATTATTAATTACATTGTATTAAAAAAAATAAAAAAGGCTTTGGTGAATTTTATAGGTCCCCTCTTTAGTTGCACTTGCACTTATTCAAGGGGGAAAACAAATATATATATATGTACAACTTGTAACAGCTATCAATCATCACGAGATGATGGCAAAATTTGTCACACTTGCTGTACCTTCACAACTTGTCTTCTGCTCTACAACTTCCTGCACTTGAAAACTGATTTAACTCAAACACAAGCCTCCAACAAGAACCTTCCACAGTTATCATACCCTTGTAATTAAATTCAATCTCCAAAACTTGTATTGGACACTCCCAAGTCCTTTGTTAGGTCGCTCTCATCACGTTTTGCTTCATCGATGAGTCTTATTCCACTTGGTTTCCTGACAAATTATTGTGGTTACAGCAATAAGAACAAATGGGTAACAACTTGTAAGAATTTGGAATGGTGATGGAAATATAACATATGATATATCATTTTCTATGTTTAATGCTAATGCCTCTATACTTCATATTCTGCATTTATATATGATAGGATTATAAGAACGACGAACATTTTCAACAACCACATTGGTACTAACCCAATAGCCTAAACAATGATTGATGACCACAAATGTTTGAGATTAAGAACGTATTATTTTAAGATTGATTGCTTTCAAGTTTCAAGAATAGATGGAGGATGTTGTTCCTCCTCATATCCTCCTTTTGGTTTTAAGTGATGTAAACTGTGGTTCTTAATGCATTAGGCCACCAGCTAATGAAGCAGATATCTGCTACAAGAACTTGCATAAAGGCAAACATAATGAAGTTTCCTTTCTCTGTATTTTTTTTAAAAAATAAAAATAAAAAAAATTCACAGCCTTCCTGTTTAACCGGTGAAGGGCAAAACTAAATAAATAAATAAAAGAAAATAAAATTCTAAAGCCTATTTTCTTAGCTATGCTTTGCATATATACGGATGGGAAACAAAAGGTCTTGCTATGGTATGGTCCCCCACAAACCTCAATTATTTAAAAAGAACAAATTTGAAAAATTATCGCATTGAAAAGAAGTTGCTACTTTCAATTCGATGTATTATTTGGCCAATAATTTAGCACATCAAAAATTCCCTAAGAATTTCAGATGCAGTGGGACAAATGAGAGCACTATAGAACTCCTATTAATTTATAGTCGCACTGTATGATTACTTAGTTGTTTTGCATTTTGCCTTAAAGATGGAAGGAATTTTCCTACTTAGATTGCGAGAGAACATGCACAGTCCCTGAGCTCCCAACTTCTGGTCAATTTAGAATGTACAATGGAGATGAATGAAAAGAAAGGTAGGCCAAATGACACTATTGAGAAGAATGATTGATGAATCATATGTTGCTTTTGTAAGACCATTGGGCAGCCTACAAGATCTGCCAACAGTATATGAAGATTTGAGCAGTGCATCATTCACAGGTTTATAATTTGCACTGACACTTCTGAAATTGCTAGCCACCCAGATCACTTTTGGTCCTGCAACTCTTGGGAAAAAAAATTCCCTTTAATTATATATTTGTTTTTTAGGAGGAAGAGGAGTTTATTCCAGTCGCCCCAAAAATTATATTTCTCTAATTATCTTACAGAAGCAAGTGGTGAAAGAATACGATGCATCTCTTTAACTTTTATTCAAATTTTACATGAATGATAGAATGCAGAGTTATTGGGACTGCAGAAGAAAGCACACATAATCAGATCAATGCCCCATTTTTTAACCCCAAGAATTGGATCACTCAGGGCTACTTTAGTTTGAGACATCAGCAGTAACTCAATTCTTCTCAGGATACAGAGTAGGCATGGCTATGTCTAGCAAATGATACAATATAAGCAGATTTTAACAGAGAAGTAGGGAAAAGAGTAACATTGGGAAGGATGGGGATTGCAGTCAAGAATTGGGAGGTGGGAACCACTTGTTCCCCCACCAGTAGAAAATGACTCTCAAAGGACAAAAATGGGTTGCTCCACGCAAATCAACTGAAACAATATCGTGAGACCATTTTGAACAAACCTAATAAGAGGGAAGGAATTAATGCATTGATTACATTATTGCATATGCAAACCAATAAACCAGAGCCACTGGCATAACTCACTTGAGAATTTGAAGAACCTTGAATAATAAAAGATCCAACACCTCAACATTTTTTTTTTTTCCTTTTTGAACGGCTTCAAGTTGGATTGCCTTAAAAAGCCCCAGGGGCATCAGAATACAGAATAAAGGCCAATGGTTCAGGCGGATTCCAAGGCCAGTCAAAACACAAGCACTCATTCAACTTCTGAGCATAGACAAACGTGCATTGTAAGCTAAGTGATTAACATTAACACCAAACTTTTCTAACACTGGAATGTTAACAAACCGATCAGCTTAACCAGCTTACTGATTCAACCAATTTGATTATTTGAAGAACTAGTCTAATAGAATGTAAATTTTTTTTAAAAAAATATCATCTCAATAGTTTTTACTGGACCAACTTGACTATATCAAGACTTAAGCTAATATATTATTAACAAAATATTTAACCTATCAATGGTTTTCAAGATGAAGACTGAAAAGGAGAGAAAAACAAACAGGATTGGACCTAACTGGTTATTGGTCCAGTTTCTGGTTTCAACATTCTAACCAGCCTGTCCAGTATAGCTTTCAATATGGTTCTTGACACGTAATAGATGAAGAAGAAAGCAAAAAACCAGACGTATATCATTAATCTTACAGCATAATAACACCAGTATCATGGAAGGGAAGAAAAACAAGAACACCTGGCATAAGATTAGCTTAAGTGATAATCAACAGAACATCATATAGCAAAATGGTGTACCGTAACGAACTGAGTATTCTATGCCCAAGGAGTACTGAAGAATTTACGAGGAAAAAAAATAAGAAAATGAAGAAAAACACAAAAAATTAAAAGTGCCTCAGATCAAACACTATGGTAGTGATAAATGAAAGGTAGAAAACACCCCCTTGCCAGTATACACTCCATATCCTTAGTAGTAAATTCATTCCTGATTTTAAAAATCATGAGCTCAATTATGCACTTTCGGATCCTGAAAATTTAGATTTCTTTAAAGGAAAGGCAACGGAACTGCAACTAAATTACTATGAACCGCTCACAAGCTACGTTTCTTTATTGCTTCTACTCATCAGAACGTCCTCCAGACGCCAGACCAGAATTTTTTTTTCTAAAATGTCCTCAGATTTGTAGATATAGTCAAAATGAAAGGTGTGAAGAAACAAAGCAGGGAAGAAAGAAGCCATCTTAAACTTACAAATAAAAGAAAACCCCATTAGCCCCATCGATGATCAAATTTTCCACCCACCATAGGAGCTCTAATTAAATGCAGAGCAGCTTCTAGTATCTAAACCCAAACTTCATACAAGATATTTCCGTCAGAGCCAACTCTTAACCAGGCAAGATAAATCAGATGTATTTGATTGACATTTAAAAAATGCTCCAACAAAGAATCATTTTAAGATCGACCCTGAGCATATTGCAGAAATATTCAACAGGATAATCAGCGATAAAAAAAAAAACTGTCTGAACATAAGATTCAGTTAAGAGATTGGTACTATTATTTGGGCAACAAAAGCATCAACTAAACATTTAACGTACTATTTTTAAGCGAATATGCAACACATTCAATAAAAATCTGAGAGCAAGTATTTTAATCAATCCTTCAACTCACCAACTTCAAGGTGGCCATCAAAGGCAATATTAAATTCAACAAAGATAATTATCATTTTCTGTAATTTCAAACCATCACAAAAACCAAAGTAAATCCTCCAATAGCAAAACGACAATATCTATGTGCTAATTAAGCAAATTAAACATTGGGAGGGCGGGGGGGCGGGGGCGTCGTTATTATGAATAAAACTTTAATATATAGCAGAACTGAACCAAATCAAGTAATTAATCTCTTGAGAAGCCACGAAAAATAATGAAACTAATAGCAAATGACAAAAAGGACAAATTTCAAATAACTCTAAATTTTTTGGAAACTTGAACTAAATGAATCTTATTTCCAGTAAAAAGAAGATAATTATAACCCAAAAGGCAAAGTTCAAAGCAGGTGTCAAAATTTTCATAACAAGGCTTCTGAACAAATGTCATAGTACACCAAATTCACAGAATACAAAATGTTGTACATTTCAACATCTAGACTCTAGACAGCCACAGCAGTATCAGTATCTTGACCAGATTTCATCGAACAGAAGAGATTTAATACATCAGCATGGTTGCGGATATAAATTGGGCACTTGGACAGGAAATCTTGTGCTTCAGAGTGCCTCCTACCATTGAAAAAGGCTTCAAATAGACGCAGAACCACAGATGTAGATGGAAACTTCTTGGAAGTCATAGCCCTCATAAAAGCGATAGCATCATCACCCGTTCCGGACTTTGATACATGCTTAATAAATGGATCCACAAAAGGTGGAAAACCATTACTCTTCATCAAATCCAATAGATTCAATGCATCAGTAAATCCATCCTGAAGTAATAATTTACTTATCAATGCTTTGTAGGTTGTATGCCAAGGCTTTAGCTGATCACCAATGACATATCTATGCAGAAGCTTGCCAGCATCAATCGCTCTGCCTTTGCGACAATATGCATCTACTAAAGATTCAAAGGCATAACCAGCATTAGAAACTCCCTCTTTTTCAATCATTTTTTGGAAACAATAAGATGCTTTTTCGAGATCCCCAGATACACAATGCCCTTGAATTAAAGATACCCAGGCTCTGTAATCCAAATTAGTCCCAGATGCTTCCATGCTATCCACAAAATCACTCACTTCATCGTTGTTACCAGCACTACTGAGACTGAATGCAATCTTACTCTGCAAATTACCACTAGCTACAAATCCACGTTCCTTCATTTCTTTCAATACCTTGTTGCAGTCCCCCAATCTACCAACACTTGTTAGGGATTTAAGAACTGCATTGAGCATAGAATCTGTCAACGCATTTTCATCCCCAATAAAGACCCCTAAAACCCTTGAAAACAATTCCATATCCAATTCTTTAGCAGCCGCTATCTTCTTTAACAAAAAGGTACAGCATTGGGAAGAAGGCTTATTGGCACCACCCATTGCAAACTCATACAAGACCACAGCTTCCTGCATCATTTTCCTCTTGACAAACCGTCCCAAAACCATCACAAATGTCTTTTCCTCCATTTCATACCCTCTGTTCCTCATTTCATCAACCACCTTCCAAAATCTTTCAATACAATCTTCCCTTCCCAAAACCCTAGCCATCGCATTATAACTCATTTCATCATGCTTAAACATCCCACTCTCCTCAACCCACCTAAAAAAGATCAAAGCTTTCATCGGCTCCATAGATAAGTTTTCCAACACAATCTTCATCAAATCACTTGAAAACACTGCATTCAAATCCTTAATCTGCCTTTCAACATCCTCTCCCCAAACTTGATTCCTAACAATCCTACTCATCCTCAACCCAACCTTCTCCACAGAATTATCTACGGATCCTGACGCAAAAACCCCTTTAAGCTTCTCCAAATCACCGACCAATCCTTCTTTCTCAAACTTCTCCCTCACTTTATCCCTCGTACCCCTCGACACACCGTACCCTTTTCTCCTCATAATTTCAACCAAACCCCAAAAATCCTCAACGTACCCATTAACACCCAGAATCCCAAGCATAAAATTATAACCTATGGAGCTCAATCTATCGCCATCCCTCTCCGAAACCCAATCAAAAAACCGTCTCGCCACATCAGGGCTAGACTCGAGCGACGTCAAGACTTTCAATACCAAATCACGGTTAATAATGACATTATTGAATTCTAATTCTTTGTTTATATCATTAACATCAGAAAATTTAATGAAAATGTCAGATACAAGAAAACTGTGATCTCGATCAGTCTTGGATTCGACCAACGGCTCAGACGAGAAGCTATAAGACATGGGGTTTTTAAGGTCTGGCAAATGAAAAGGTTGGCGACGTGAAAGAGTGTGAAGTGAATACAGAGAGCGAAGAGAGGAGTGCACCTGGGAATGAGGACGGGATGAGTGAGTGGGGATTATGCAAGATGAATCAAGGTAGTTTCGCAAGAGGAATAGTCGCCACGAATGTCTCATTTCTGCGGAATTAGGGATTTGTGTCGATCAAAGAAAGGAAAGAGAAGAGGAAGAGAGGAAACAAAAAACCAAGCGTTTGGTAGGGCTGAAATTTTCGCGGTATTTATTCGGTATACCGCCAAAACCGAACCGATAAACCGAACCGAAACCGAAACCGGTCCAACCATAAAATTTTCGGTATTAAGGTTTGAGTTTTTTCGGTTTCGGTTTCGGTATTT
>CATIWR010505523.1:0-56808 GCA_949677035.1 Omphalea diandra | reverse complement strand
GACCCTACGTCCACTCCCCAATTCTTCAAAATTGGGTATTCCACTATCTTTCAAAGGTGTTTTCAAGCTTACACCAAACTTTTACACTTGTGTTTTAAAGGCTCACACAATAACCTATACACTTGTGTTTTGACAGGCTCACACAATAACCTCTCTTAGTGTTTTGACAGGTTCACACAATAACCTATTACACTTGGTGTTTATGCTCACACCCAACAATGACTTAAAGAATAGAAAAGAGTGAGTAGCAAAATTGCAAGAGTTTGGGTACAAAGTTATTAATTCTCTTGCATTTACATCTATTTGGTAAGGTATTTAGAGCCTCTACCCACCAAAGAGACGTTGCAATAAAACTGGTACAAAATCATCAAAGTGTGCTTGACAGATTTTCGCATTAAATACTTGACAGTCATGATTCGCGGTTGCTATTACTCATTCGCGATCGTGAATTCCAAATTCCATAGGGAAAGCCCCGTTTGTGTCTAATGGCTAGTCCACATGGCAGCTTCTAATTAGTTCACCAGAAAAATATAGTCGTTGCCTTTCACATGCTCTCAAAAGTAGCAGTCGCAATTTATCTTGTACAGGACGCAACTTTGGACACAAATTTCTCATCACGAATTTCTCTAGTAAAAGTGTTCATCTTCTTCTTTTGGGTTCCCGATCGCTACCAACAAGTTCCCATCGAGATTTTTGACTTTCAATGGTTACCTAAGACACTTGTCAAGCTATGATTATAGACTTGATTGCATCTTCGGTTACTTCAAAATTTGCAGTCGCGACTGAGGCAAGCTTTACACCATCGAATTCGTCTGTCACTTTTCGAGTTCTTCCTTTGGATGAGTTGCGGCCGAGAATGACTCCGCGATTTCATCTATCTGATCTTCTAGTAAGTCTTCTCATGGATCGCAGTCGCGAATCTTAGATTGTGGTCGCGATTTAGAAATTACTTCACATTCTTTAAAGACTAAGATTTCTATCTATCTTCTAATTGAAAGACTAACAAAAAAGGCTGCAAAACAACACTAATTTGAATCATTAGAAATGATCAATCCCCTTTGTTAAGATCAAAAGAGGCCCAAGACTTAGGATTAACTACCCTAGTCTAACAATATGTTTGTCGTATATGTAACTAATGTATTGATTTAATGAGTTTATCCACAATAACCTAAACAACATTATGCCTTTTTTGTGTTTGAGGTAAACCGATAACAAAATCTATTAACATTTTCTCTCATTTCCTTACAGGAGTAGGTAAAGGACGCAACTTATCTATTGGTGCCTAATGTTTTGCCTTGATCTATTAGCACCTTGATTACTTTGATACAAACTCAACTTTATCTTTCTTCATCATTGATACAAACTCAACCATAGGTTTCTACACATTTTTATACTTTTAAAGTGCATATCATATGATGCATTGTGTGCCTCATACATATTCTCTGATCTTAGGCCATTAACATATGGTGCGCAAACTCGATTACCCATTGCTATCATCTCATCATCTGTAATTGAAAAATCAGTCTTCTTACATTTCTGTATCTTTATTAGCATTTTTTATAAATATAGATTCTTTTTTTAAGCTTTTATACTTTTTATCATTTATCAAAGGCTTCAACTAAAGTGTGTCCATTAAAATTTTCATATTCTCAACCTTAAATTTCTCATTTAAAGCATGAAGATTAACCAAGGATGTCAAATTATAACTAACAATACCAACAACCACATCTAAGGCATTTTGGCTTAAAGTATTAACAATAACATTAGCCTTACTCAGATGATAGTACAATAATAGTCCTTCAACAATTCCATCCATCTTCTTTGCCTTAGATTCATTGCTCTTTATGTCAGAATATATTTCAAACTTTTATGATTTGTTAGAATCTAAAATCTCTATCCATATAAGTAGTGCAATCTTGAAGGCATTAACAATCGTTACTAACTCTAGAAGTATAAGTTATCACCTTAACATGCTACATCAAAACACAATCTAACCCTTTTCTCAAAGTATCAATGTACACTATAAATCCACCATGTATTGAAGCAATATCAAAACTAGTGTAGTAATTAATTACTTCTTTGATTCCTTAAAACTCTACTTACATTGATCATCCCATTTAAATGCTACATTCTTCTTTAACAATTTGTTAATGGCCCAATAATAATAGAGAATCTTTCCAAAAATCATCTATAATAATTGGCCAACCTAAGAAAACTACATACCTCTAATACATTTTTGGGTGGATCTCTCTCTAAAATAGCTTTCACCTTAACTGGATTAGGCTGAACACCATACCTAGATACAACATGCCCAAAAAAAAAACACGAGCTCCATCTAAAAGTCATATTTGCTCAATTTGGCATAAAATCACTTTTCCTTCAAATTTGCAATACAACTCTCAAATATTGCTCGTGTTCCTAATGATTTCATGAGTATATGAGTATGTCATCAATGACCATAATCCCAAATTGATCAAGATATTACTAAAAGGTATGATTCATTAATGCCATAAATATTATCGATGCATTAGTTAACTCGAAGGGCACAATAAAGAACTCATATTGACCATACCTAGTGCAAAAGATAATTTTTGGAATATCTGGCTCAACAACCCTCAACTGCCAATATCCAGATCTCAAATCAATGTCTAAAAATACTATTACACCTCAAAATTGATTAAGCAAACCATCAATTCTCAATAAGGAATATTTATTCTTTACTATTACTTGATTTAATTGTCTATAATCAATACATAACCACATGCTTCCATCTTTTTTCTTAACAAGTAATATTGATGCCCCCAAAAAGATTTACTAGGTTGAATGAAACTTTTTCTAATAACTCTTCTAACTGTTTCTTTAATTCTTATAATTCCACTATTACATTTGATATGTGCAATAAAAATAGGTGCCACTCTTGGTAAGGTCTCAATATTAAAATTAATTTCTTTATATGGTGGCAAACTAGGTAAGTCATCAAGAAGTACTTTTGAAAACTCTCCCATTACAAGAATGTTTACCAATCTTAAACTAGGAACATTGGTGTCTATTACACTAGCTATCACAACCTTCTTTGATCAATTGAAAAGTTAAATAGCTGAGATCAAATAAGTTAGAATAGTTTTGCAATCCCCCAACAAATATAACTCTTAGTTGTCCTGAAGATTTGATCATCAACTCTTTAGCCTGATAATTTAAAATTTCATGATACTTTGTTAACTAGTCCATACTGAGAATAACATCAAATTCCTTAAGATTTATCAATATCAAATCCACATGCAATACAATACCGCACACTAGTACTAAACCAGTTCTACCCACTTTATTTACAATTATACTACCTCCAATATACATCATTTCCCAATGATTCAGCTATATCATGCACCCGTGATGTAAATTCTAAAGACATAAATGAATGTGTGGATCTTGGGTCTATCAAAATATAAACATATAAATCATAAATAGAAATTATACTAGAAATAACTTTGAGGTTTGATGGAGTCTCTTGTAAAGGTAATAGCATAAAGTCCATCCTGAGGTTAAGTATGGGTTATTTGTCCACTAATAAGAATAAAGGTTATTCCACCATGTTCTCCTCTGCTTCTACCTTATCATTTGCCTCTACTTGTGCCATGACAGGATATCAAATTTTATTACCACATAGGCTATCAAAATACATGCTAAATGTAATTTTTAGTCTACTCTTCCTGATAGAAAATTAAATACAAAGGAATGAGCTTGCATACTCAGTAAGTAAACAATTAATGATACTTGAATCACAAATAGCACAATAAATATTTAAAATATAAATAAATCACCATCCCATCCATACACATAATAAACAATTTCTAATGTTTATTGTCATACAGGATATCAAATGTTATTGCTACATAGGCTACCATATATTATTGCCACATAGGCTAATCTTATTTAATTCAAGTGCCATATAGGATAAATAGTTCTTTTTAGTTGCCATACAAGCTATTTTTTTCTCATTACTGACTCTAACAATATCAAGTAACAATCTTTCAACAATTCATTTACAATCTCAACAAAATTCCAATAATACAACAATTAGCAATAACACCCATCAATTTTGGCAAATCATATCACAAATGTACTTTCACTCTCCAACCATAATTTATCAACATCTCATCAAAATAGATAATTCAAAAATCTAACAATGTTATGCTTCATCAAAATATCCTTTAATATTTTCTAATTAGATAGCATTTTAATCCATAAAATATAAGCAAATAACATTTAACCAAATGATATGCATTGTATCATTAGCTATTTATTTATCTCTTTCTTCAAGCTATTAAGTCGTGGATGGTCCTGGCTTATTCCCAATATTATCTTCAGTACCTTGAGGACCCATTTCAATATAATCAATCAATCCATGAACATAAAGGAAGATTTTTATCTTTTTATGCATATGTGTTCTAGTAAAAATATCATGACCTTAGAAAGTTGTTTCTATAATTACTATTCACACACATCACATTCAAATGACTAGATACTTTTTTCTACTTAACTAGACTTATATGGGTACAACATATCCAAAATTCATTCCAAAATATGCACTACACAATTTATAGTGAATTTTATAATTTTGCCTTGTTCTTGTTATAATTATATGCAAGCAGACACCTAAACATAGCCATATCTCAAAACGTAGATGTGTAATTGAAAACTACTTTAGCTTCAATTATTTAACTTACGAATAGACATTGTCATGTTTTACATTTTCTCTAATTCAGCTTCTAAAGTCCTTAAAAAATGGGCAATCTCCAACTTTACAAGTATGAGTAAGTTCAAGAGCAGTCCTAATCAAGGAGCCATATCTCTTAACACATAAAATATTTAATAAACATGCTTTATAAGTATTTAGAGACATAAATCTATAACTTTCATATTTTGCACTTCACCTAATTTCCCTTCTAGGTGTATAGAATTCTTGAAAAACTAAAATGATAGACTAAGCATATTTCAACAGGAATCATTCACAATCAAAGAGCATTATCTCTTCACAGATAACTTATTTAGCAAAACTATTTTATAGGAATTTATATGAGGCATAAACCTACAACTTTCATGTTTTCCAATTTTACCCAGTTCCTCTTATAGTGTTGTGAAATCATGGGTGTTATACTCTGCCATTAAAATATAATAAAAATGAATTTAGCTCATATTCACTCTTAATAATTTCTCACACATGAATTCTAGCTACAATTACTTGTAGTTCTCACTAATTGTTCATGATTCATATGCCATGGGGGATAAATTTCATGGAAAAATAAATATGAAATCACATACATTTTGTTAAAGCTAGCAAACCTTAAGATCTTTTCCTAATTAATTTCTCCTTCTTTCTTTTTGCTTTTTTTTCTTTTTCTTTTTCTTTTTCTTTTTCTTCTTCTTTCTTCCTTTTTTCTTTGTTCTCCCTTTTTTTTATACCCTTTTCTTCATCTCTAATCTGCTCCTAATGAAAGAGAATGCCCATTTGAATTCCTATTTTAATATGACAAAAAATTGGTGGCTTGTTCCTATTGATTGAAAGTTTTACTTGTCTCTTTAATCTTTTTCTTCATTCGATCATTACCTATACCCCTCTACTAATTTCCATTAACTCTTATATTATTATCAATACAATATATGACAATTTGTTATGCAATCAAGTAAACATCATATTCATATTCAAATGCAATGATGTAAATATTATTATCATGCTTATGTCATGTGATGCACATATGCAAATATAACACAATTAAAATCTAGATGAATTAGGTTGAGAATGTTATAATAAATGAATCCTTAATAATTCTAGCGAAAACTCTAATTGATAAGAGATACTCCCCACCTTATGGATGACCTTATAAGGTTTAATATAATGAGAGGCTAACTTCCCTTTCTTATAAAATCATAGGATCCCTTTCATCAGAGATACTTTAAGAAGAATATGTTCACCTTCTTAAAAATGAACATCCCATCACTTAGGTTTTGCATAACTTTTTTTTATCAATTTATAGTAGTTTTAAGTTACTCGTGAATAAGTGGTCAGGCTTAGTTGGTGAGTCTTACCATCTAAGGTCCTGCTAACTCAGCCTCTCTAACCTCTTCATAAAAAATTGGAGTTTTACACTTCTTGGCACATAAAGCTTCAAATGGTGTGATGCCAATACTTGAATGGTAATTATTATTATAGCAAAATTTCATGAAAGATAAGTAATTCTTTCATAACCTACTAAAAATCAAGCACATGCATACATAACATGTCCTTTAAGGTCTAAATGATATGTTCAAACTAGCCATCAATTTGAGGATGAAATGAAGTACTGAAGTTTAGCTTTGAACCTATAGCCTTCTATAAACTCTTTAGAATTGTGATGTAAATTATGCACTTTTATCCGACATAATGGAAACTATAGCTCCATAAAGGTAAATGATCTAGTTAACTTAATTTGAGTTAATTTTTCTACTAATTATGTTGCCTTAATTGAAATAAAATACACTATCTTAGTGAATATATCTACAACAACCTATATGGAGTCACACTAGTTAGAAGAAATAGGAAACCTAGTCATAAAAAATCTTCATTTCCATTTTGAATTCTAAAGTGGATTGAGCATACTTGCAAGCTTTTGATGCTTAATCTTGACCTTCTAATAGGTCTCATATGATATAACATACTAGGCTATGTTTTTCTTTATTATTCTCCACTAATACACCTTTTTTAGATCTTGGTACATTTTAGTGGCTCCTAGATGTTATGAGATTCTCTCATAATCTCCTAATGTAGACCATCAAATTTTGGAACACATAACTATGTCTTATAATAAATAATGCCCTAATGGTAAAATCTTAAATCAAAAGTAGTTTCTATTCATAATAACTTCAGCTAATTTCACCAACTTAGAGTCTTGATGTAAGGCTTAGCCAATTATTTGCACTAGCAAAGGACTAACTATCAATTGAGCTCATAATAAGCATTCTTAATTAGTTCTAATCCAATATCTAATGAAAGGACTTGTCAGACTTCATTCACTATAAGTCTCCTCTATACCTAAATGTGAGCTAGACTCCCATAGAGTTCCTACTTGGAGCATCTACTATAATATTAACTTTACTAAAGAGATATTCAATAGTGTAATGATAATCACCAAGTAACTCAACCCATCAACTTTGAAAAAGATTTAACTCCTTTTGATTGGAAATATACCTAAGGCTCTTGCGTTTCATGAAGATCTCATAAATGGCTCTATAGAGATAATGGTGTCAAATCTTCAAAGCAAAAATGATTATTGCCATTTCTAAATCATGGGTGGGGTAATCCTTTTTAATTGGCTTTAATTGGCAAAAGGCATAAGTAATCACCTGCCATTTTGCATCATTACACACCATAAATGCACTCTAAAAGCATCATAATACAAAGTGTACCTCTTCTTTCCTGATGGAAGGCTAAAATAAGAGTTGAAATCAACATATCCTATAAATATTGAAAACTCATCTCTCATACATCTATCCATATAAATCTCTAATTCTTTTGCATTAACAGACCATTAACACAATATTCTTAGAGAAATCTTACAGATGTCTATAATATCCCATTAACCCCAAAAGCTCTTTATCTTGGCTACTGAAGTAGGCCTAAGCCACTGTTCCATTGCTTCAATCTTCTTAAGGTCCACTTCTAATCTTTCTTTGGATACTACATGATTAAGGAAATTTACATACTAAGCCAAATTCACATTTAGAGAATTTAGCATACAATAAGTATTCCATTAAAGTGTATTATATCATTAGTAAATAATAAGCATGCTCTTTCACTCTTCAAGACTATAATAGGATGTCATTAATGAACATGATAACAAATCATCCTAAAAAGGGATATAAGATTCAATTTATCAAATCTATAAATGTGCCAAGGCATTGATGAATCCAAAGAACATAACTAGGAACTTAGAAATGTCCATAATGAGTATAAGCACTCTTAGCCACATCCTACTCTTTAATTCTCACTTAATGATAGTGAAACCTTATGCCAATCTTAGAATAATACCTGGACCTTACAACTAATCAAACAGATCATCAATCCTAGGTAATGGATACCTACTCCAAATCATGAGTTTGTTCAACTCTTTATAATCAATGCATAGCCCTATTATCCCATCCTTCTTTTTTTAGGTAAAAAACTAAAGCACCCTAAGAAAGAGTACTATAGTGGACAAACCCTTTATCCAACAAGTCTTTCAACTAATCCTTTAACTCTTTTAACTCTACTAAGGCCATTCTATACAGTGCTCTTAAGACTACTTCTACCCTAGAAGCCAAATCAATAAAAAATCCTATTTCCTTTTTTAGAGGTAATCCTAGCAAATCTTTAAGGAACTCATTCATTATTAGCACCATCTCTATTATGCTATTGTCCATCTAAAGGTCCCTTAAGCACCCTTCATATCTATACATTAACATCTTTGTGTATAGATGGTGGATATCAAGTTAGAGGGGACTATAATCTTATTACCTTGGAATAAAAATTCTTCCTCATTTGGCTTGACAACCAATACTATCTTTTCTCTATAATGAACCTTAGTATAATATGTAGTTAGCTAATCTATACCAATGATAAATTCAAAATCCATTATATCTAGAACTACCAAATATGTTGGAAGACACATTCTTTTGACAAAGATAGTGCTAGATGAATAATACACCTCCACAATCACAAGCCTCTAATGATAGGTATGTGCTAAGTGTAAAATACCTTTAAACTATAAGTGCATAGGCCATCAGTAATACAATGTACTATGAGCATATATATTATTCCTATAAGGAACAAGCATAAGTACTAAGTATTTCATTCCTTATATTATCTAAAAAACTAAAATAGATGAGTGCTAAAATTAAGAAATAAAGAGCTAAGAACTAATATTAATAAATGAAAAGGTAATTAGTTGGAGAATAAGCAATGGAAATGATCACTCACGATTCAAGTTCACTTGATAACTTTCTATGGGATTTTAATCTTCATCTAATTGGTTCATTCATCTAGTGTTACTATCAAGGCATTAGGGTGATTAATTAATCTCTCTTAAGCAATATTTAATGTATAAGTGCATGTCAAGCTAAATATCTCTCAACACAATAACTAAACATCATGTAATTATGTCATAACACAAGAGTTAAATGATAGCCATATCTCATTAAGGTCTCTCAACACATACTATAGTAAAGGAATTATTGTAGTTCCATACCATAAAATGCATCTCAAATAGACAATCCATAAAACTAAATATATTCAATGGCTAATTAATAATGTCATTAAGCATACAATAATTACTAACACAAGAATGAATGAAAACCAAAAAGACTTTAGATTAGGAAACCCATAACTTGTTACATAAGATCTATTTACAATCCTAGCTATGAGTGATTTAGTTCATGATAAAAGAAAAAAGAGAAGAAAGAACAATAAAACTATGCAAAAGAAAAGCCATGAACTCCTTTTTTATGCTCTTTGGTTTGTTGCACCTTCTTCCTCAAAGATTTCTAGACTTTGCTCCTAAGGTTACTCCTTGCTCTTTTGCTTCCCTTTTCCAAGTTGGTGGATGATTCTTCATACCATAAATCTTTAGGTTTTGCCTCCTCAAATGTTACTCTTAAGGTGCTTACTAAGTAGGAAGCTTAGGTGATTTAAAAAAAAAGTTTACAGAAGATATATGAATCACATTTCTTTATCTCTTGGGGTGCACTACCATAAGCATGGCAATCCATTTATGTGATTCATTTGTAACTAACTTAAACATTGTCGTGTCCTCTAGTCATACCTCATTCTTTACTGTATTGCTTATGCATGAACATAAGAATGGTTGTGCCTTAGTGATTCTACTTTGGCTTTCATGGCTTCAAAAGGTGGCATGGCCATGTCTATTAAAGCATGACCGTGTCTTGCCCCGATTCTTCTTGACTCGAGAGGTAGCATCACCATAAGCATGGTCGTGCCATTTCCTTCTTAATTCCTTTTGCTCTTTTTCTTCCATTCTTTAACTATAAACACAAAATACCCTTCATGATGTTCTTTTAGAAGAAAAATTAAATCAATGCTTCATGAATTTAAAGGGATTTAAGCTATCAACTATGTGAATTTTGGCACTAAATAAATTACAGTAAACTTGAACTTTTACCTGTCCTCAGGCAAGAATTAACCTTAACAATATAAGATTTTAACAATTCAAATGATTAAGATCAATTGTTAAAGTCTCAAAGAGAAGATTTATCTCAGTGATAATCATGATTTTCATTAATCAAGCAAATTCACGTATAATAACAAGTTTCTAACTAACATGACTAATTTGTAATTAATTAATTACAATAGAGTATGTTGTGTGCCTTAGCATCATATGTTATTCCAAATTATAATTTTCTCTCACGCAAACTTTTAACAATATTCTACTTTGATTCTTTAGAATCACACATGACCATAAGCAAGACTATCCCTTCCTTTCTCCATTAATATAGATCTTAACCATTTAAGGATTGAAAGGTCTTTTGAAGCTTGTAATTTAAGGCTTAAGGTAAGGTTATCAAGAAGTGATTAAGTCCAACGATAAGAGAAATGTGTTAAGACATGAGTTATACAAATGGTGCAAAATGTAGATAAGATAATGTTTGTGAATTAACCATATTTATTCCTTACAAGACATCCATACTATTCTTGATTTTTCACATGGTAGCTTGATCTTTCTTTTCACTTTATTATTTTCATCTTTTCTTTTCACTTTATTATTTTTCTTTTTTGGCCTATCAATTTGCTTATCTTTATGGTATAAAAATATTATAATCTATAAGCCCCTCGTGCAATCTTTTCAAATATGCACATGAATAATACAATACACCAATGCATACCCATATTCTAACTTTATTCTCTTGATAGGAGAGTGTAATCAAGAGTTCATTTGCACTCAGACAAAAAAATTATTATGAGACAGTATAGTGGAATATCTCACTAAACGAGGACCTTGTGACTGTATCACTATACACGGGCATCGAAAGCCCAATGGTATGCAAGGCAACTCATTGGTGAAGCCCAGAGAAAATCAGAATTGTCACATAGTGTGATTGGTACTGATCGATTAATGGCTAGAAATCTATGTAGAATACTCAACTCGTCACCCTTTTAAAATCAGATTTGGAAGATGTGTACAGCTCGAGAAAGGTGTTAAGCACCTCGGACTACTAGGACATTAGTTCGGCCTCCACTCAATTGTCTGTGATTTCCATAAGTTGTCCATATTAAATATTTAGTATTTCATTATTACCTATTTCACACGCATAATTAATATAGGCATCACAAAATAAATAATAAATATAACACAAACATATATGCAGTGGCACTAAGAAAATTAATCAATTTTATCAGCCAAACGAGGCAGTGATTTTTAAACTTATCTGAAATAAGGATGGTATAAGACAAGCGAAGTATATCATGCAACACAAAGGTTATCCTTTAGATACCATATTATCAAAAAGGGGAGAAAATAGTTATAAACATGCAAAGGAAAATAAATTATGAATGCATGACAAAAAGTAAGAGATAATAGAATAAGGTGAAAATAAAGCGAGATAAAATAAAACAATGGCAAAATTAAAATAAAATAAAGGAAGGAAAGAGCTTATGAAAAATAATTAAGCAGTAGAGTCAACCATAGAGCAGAAAAAATAATGGTGTCAAATAGAAAAAAATTAAAATAAAAGATCAGTTAACTAGATAAAATAAAAATAAAATAAATTATGGGGCAAAGTCTACTATAAGAAAAAGAAATAATATAAAAGGACCAGATAACTAGAAATAATGAAATAAAAGAAAATAATATGAAACTAGATAACTGGTTAGAGATAATATATGAAACGAAGGACTAGATAACTAGATAGAGCGAAACATTAAAATAGGGAAATATTTAGCTAGTTTATAGAAAAATATTTAACTACAACATATTAAAAATACAACACTAAAAGTACAATAATATATAAATTAACTACCATACAAACATAATAATAATATATTAAAATGAGACCAAAATAAAATAATAGTATGCACTATGCATAAATAGAATGAAAATAAATAAAAGTGACCCTCATATGGCATACCTTTTTTTACAAGTATATATTTTCTGGGAGAAAAAAAATGAGATATTCTAACCTGAGAATAGGTGAAGATGAATTTAAACAATAGCTAGACTTGGATCAAATGTTGAATATTTCCCCATATTTTCTTTTTTCTTCTCTCTATTTTTTTTCTTTTCCCTCTCGGTTCCTTTCCTTCTCCCTCCCTTTACTATGTTTCACCTCCTCACATTGGCTAAAATGAAAGAAAATTTTTTCCCAAGCCCATTTTAGGACTAGACAGCTCCTACTTATAGGATATGGAGGGTGGGCTCCTGTCCCCTCCTTAGGCCACGTGACTTCCATCCTTTTTTTTTCTTTTGACTTTCTTTTCAATTTCAATTTCTTTTTCTTTTTCTTTTTCATTTTCATTTTTTCTATTTCTCTATTTCGTTCTTTTCCTTTTTCTATTTACTTTTATGTAAACTTGAATATATACTCAAGCCTTCATGAAATTTAGGTTCTGAATTCAAGAAAAATTTTAAAAAGGAAGAAATAAAAATTATACTCACTCTTTATACTTAGGTTATCACACTCATTTTTTTGTCCCAATTTTTTGTTGGCTATCATCATCGGGATGAAATTTTCAGAGGTGCAAAATGCAGTGTCTACAGTTTGCCCCCTGTTTTGATGCGATCTAAATGGATGCAAGAAGAGTGAAGAATATAGCAAAACATAAAGTAATCATTATGCAAATTTATCCCAGATACCTCTGATTTGTCCTAGCAATCTCCTCGAAGCACATAACAAGACTTATGTTGAGGTCATTTTATAATAGAATGAAGTGTGTGGATTTCACCTTTCTCATAACTGTTAAAGATTCTAATGAGGTATCTTTATTGTAAAATGATCTCCAATGGGCTAGTGTTTCTTGGCAGCTTTGTTGTCACCAAGGGTTCCACTAAGGTCTCTTTACAATAGGGTTTGAAATCTAATTGACATCATCCTCCTTGTTATTTTCACTATCACCAAGGCTTTTACTAAGGTCTCCTTACTATAGGATCTAAACTCTTATGGACTTTATCCTCCTTAACAACTTTGTTATCACTAAGGCTTCTACTAAGGTATCTATGTAATAAGATCTAAACTCTAATGGACTTCATCCTCTTCAGTAGCTTCACCATCACCACGGCTTCTACTAAGGTCTCTTTAAAGAAGGACCTAAACTATGATGGACTTTATCCTCGTCGGTAGTTTCACTATCACCAAGGCTTTTATTGAAGTCTTTTTATAGTAGGATCACATTTCAAAATTTATTATGCTTTCCTTTCTCTTTTTTTTTTCTTCGTTTTACTTTTTCTTTTTTTTTCTTTTTTCTTCTTTCCTTTTTTTTTTGAGTTTTGCTTGTTGGGTTGATCTTGATGACATATCGCTTCAAGTTGCTTTTCCTTTTCGTTGTGGACTCATCACTACTGAAAATCTCCTCAAATGTCACGGTCAATTCAACTTGACAGGCTTTTGACTTTAGCAATTTCCTTTCTATTGCAAATATATTACTCTGATCGCACTTTTCTTTGTTAACAATCTTTTATTGCATATGTTCTAACTTTTCATCTATTGATTCTTTCTTGATCCTCTCTTTTTCTTATTATTGTAACTTTTTTCACTATCTTGGATATAGCTTCACCTTCTTTTCTTTGACTTTTCCCCTTTTTTTTTCTTTTTTTTTTTCCTTTCACTTTTTTCTTTTTTCATTTTTCCTTTCATTTTATTTTTTCCTTTTCTATCTCTATTCTTCTTTTTGCTCCATTTTTTTTCTTTTTTCTCTTTTTTTACCTTTTGTTTTGCATCTCACCTTTTCTTTTATACCAAGGCTTAAGTGACATCTTGGATCATTAATGGGTCAGCAAGATTTCCAATCTTCATCTCCAGTTCATCCTTGTTTGTCATGGTAAAACTTATAAATGAAACTGAGGTCAATTCTTTAATACTCACTCACTTAGTCTTATGCATTACCTATCTCTTACATTCTTATATCATTGCAAGTGCGTCGAAGTGAGATGAAGAACTAATAAAGGATGCCAAGGTCAATGCATGATGATGTGTCATACTTCTAAAAATAAAATTATGCTGTAAGAGAGGTTAACTAACAAAATGAATATGTATGCTTTACGTGAAATGCAGACCCCTAGTCCTAGATCGTCTTTATCCATTGCCTCACAAAAGTGGATTACCTAGGTAGCGAGTAGATTTACATAATGTCATCATTAAATAACTTATTATTCCTTGTCATGTGTCTTACATGCAAAAACGCCTCCACATGCATCGGTCTCCTTTTTTCAATATACATGCCTCTCTTCGCCTGTCTTACATGTAGGATCAATTAGCGACATGCATCAGCTTCTTTCCTCTTTTCTATATATGTCCCTTACCACCCATCTTACATGTAGGATTGATTATGACAATGCATCAACTTATCTTCTCTTTTTTGTACACCTCATTTGCCACCAATCTAATATGCATGATTACCCACCAAACGCGTCGACTTCCTTTCCTTACACATAGTCTAATCTCAATTTACTTTACATGTATATGAATATCTAGCATGATTGAGCCTATAGTAAAACTCTCCTTTAAAACCTTTTGTCTATTTTATGATTCTTTCACCATCAAGACAAGCTCTTAATTAGAACCATAAGATCTTTTATCACCCATTATTCTTAGATACTTTATCATGGTTGAACTAATCTAAAGGCATATTAAATGGCTTCTAAGGACCATTTTCAAATAGGAATGGTCAACCTTGAGTTGGCCTGTTTTAAAAGCCTTGAAGTATCTTGTCAATATCCTTCTTGATTACTCAATACTCAAAGGTGTTGTGTCATTTTAGGATCATTATGACCATGTTTTTCATTTCTTAGAATAGGAGTTATGCCCCTTTTATAAAGAATTTAACACCCTGTTAAATGTGGTTGTTATAATTACTGATCGACCTGCCTTACCTATGGTCAAGTACCTAACCATCAGAAAGATGAGGCCATTGTTCAACATGACTCATAGGGATATTGACATCATTACAAGTGATGGAGAGATCCTGATGGAGAATTTGATTGAAGTATATGAAAAAGAGACATACCCACTACTCCATGGTGCAACATACTTAGTTGTTACTTATTAGCATAATTCTTACTAGTGATTAAGAGCTACCAAGTGGATTTTCAGCTACTTTAAGTGATAAAGGAGATGGAGGAGGGGAAAACACTTATTCCATGATTCTAGTAAAGATTATGGTTGGCTTGGACCAAGTTAACAAAGGCAAAAGTGGTATGTTTGTAAGAAGTCCTCAATTTCTTCAAGTAGTGAGATAATTCTTTCCCTTTTCCATTTTTTCTCTAAATTCACCATTCTCATTTTCTCATTTTTCATGTAGATGTGGCTACAAGAAAAGTTATGCTTGTTAGCTCCTCCAAATATAAGTTCTTCTAAATAGGAGCCCATTATTAGCAATCTTACAAAATCACATACCTTAACAATGTTATGATGAATATTCATGGTTGGACTAGTTCACGGATGTGGCTGATTCTGACATTAAATGGATGAGTCCTTGGTAGAGACTGACTCATATTACTTTCCAAACATATGCAACTGATATTGCTTTCCCAAGCCTCTATATAGCATTGTACTACTTTATGAGTCACTTACATCATCACTATGGTTTATAATATAGGATGTTGGTCTTTTCATCACAATTTGGTGGTAGCCCAATCACTCAATGATTTATAGATAAAGTTTGGGATACATGGCCATAGTAGTGTACTTACACCATCGAAGGTCCTTCTACTAATAACATAACTAATGAGAACTACAAGAAATAAGTCTAGATCCATGAAAAAATAATAGATCCTACTAAGAGATATATTGTTACTTGTAAGTTCCGCCAGCAGATTATGCCAAGGAAAAGAGGAGAAAGAAGTTCCTTTTAAGGACTTAATGTTAAAGACTAAACTTGTTGTAATTGATTTTTGCATGTGACATAAGCCATCTGTTTATTATTACATAATGAATAATGGCCCTTCTTGTGTTAGTCTGAGGCTTACAAATGATGTTTCGATTAAGTCTTTTATGCCATAGGTGTGTTTATTGCTTGCTTGTTGTTTAATAAAAAAAAGTAAACTCTTATTTGGATGAATCTCTCAGTAATTTCATTTATCACATTTAACATCATGTTGATAACAACATAAATTGACAAATCATATACCTCATTTCACCATAAAAAATTTACACAAAATATTTTTTTCAAGCAATCCAGATTGGTCGATTCAACAAACACCTTACCATCCACATCAGATAGCTTTGTTGCACCCTAAGATAAAATGTTCTTTACCAGGAATAGTCTTTCTAAGTTTGGTTTAAATTTACCCCTCGGATCAAATGGTTGTGGTCTACCAACTTTTAAAACCAAGTCCCTAATACTGATTTTTCTCAACTTGACTTTCTTATTATAGGCTAATGTTATTCATTTTTTGTAGAACTATAAATGATATAAGGCCTTCAATCTATTCTCATCTAGTAAGGTTGGTAGTTCATATCTATTTCAAACCCATTGACATTCAGGAATCTTTAACTCCAACACCATTCAGAGGGACTAAACTTCAACCTCTATAGGAAGCACGACCTCTATGCTATAAACCAGAGAATATAGGTTGCCTAGTCAATGTTCTGACAGTAGTTTTGTTCCCCCATAAGGCGAATGATAAATTAGCAAACCAATCTCTGCATGTCTTAACCATTTAGGCCAAGATACTTTTAATATTCTTATTGGTTGCCTCTACTGCATCATAAGGGAAAAACTTGTGATAGTGGATGCCATATTTTTGTAGCAGATCCTGAGTCTCTGCTTGGAAATGTGCACTCCATTATTTATCACCACATGATATGAAACTCCATATCTATAAATGATATTTCTTTCAATAAACTTAGCTACTTGTTTTTTCCTTAGTTTACCATAAGCCTTAACTTTGACCCACTTAGTTAATTATAACTATAATGTACTTCTACCCTTTAGTTGCAACGACCATAATTTCCCTAATGATGTCGATCCCCTAAGCTACAAATAGCTACGAAGAAGTCAAAGTTATAACTCAGTTAGAGGCAGATGATTAAGATTTCTATGCACTTGACATTTGTGATATGTCCTTACTAACTCAATGCAACCTTTCTCCATTGTCAGCCAAAAGTATCCTTGTCTAATTATCTTCTTAGCCAAAGTTATCCCATTCATGTGAGGCTTACAGGCACTTGGATGTACTTCTTTCATGACTTGTTGTGCTTCTTTCTCTAACAGACATCTCAACTGCATACCATTTGGCATCCATTTGTACACATCTCCTTCAAAAGTGGTGAACTGTAGAGCTAGTCTCCTTATTGTTTTTTGGTTCTTCTTTTCTGCTCCTTCAAAGTATTCTCAATTTTTTAGGTGCCTTTGTTTATCATAATAGCACTATTTATCATCTTTTTCCACTTGTATCACTTGTTCTTTAATGTAATAAGATTTCGTAGACCTAGTGATCACTAGCAATTTTAGAGGAACTTTGTTTGGCCCTTCCCAAATCAACACCAAAGTAGCCAAAGAATCTATTAACTAATTTTATTCCCTGGGTGGATATGTAAAAGCATATTTATTAAACTTCGCCTCACCACCTTTAAATAGTCTAAATATGGCCTCAACTTCTCCTCCTTCATATCCATTCCTTTATGACTTAAGAGATGACTAGCATCGAATCGTCTTTAACTTTAACTTCTCTAACTCCTATTGTCATAATAAGAGTTTCTAACCTAAATAGACATGTCTCATATTCTGCCATATTATTGGTAACCATGAAGTCGAGTTTCCTAGCCATTAGAAACATTTCACCTTTTAGCAATATTAAGATGACCCTCGCACCTGCTCCCTTTTTATACTTGCACTATCAAAATACATCTGTCATTCCTGCACTTCTATTACCCTTAAACCCTTGTCTAGAAACTCTATTTCCTATGGCTCATCTTCTCCGACTAGATGTTATGTTAAGAACTTAATCATTATCCTTTCCTTAATTACCTTCTTGGTCACATAGACGATATTAAATTTTGACATCAAAACTAACCATTTGGCTAGCTTGCCAACTAATGAAGGGGCCTCATATAAGTACTTGAGATGATCCATCCATGACACCATTTATAACTTATGGGATTGGAAGTAATGTCGTAGCTTCCTTAAGGCCTAACCCACAACCATACATTTCTTTTAAATTTGATTATGTTCAGTAATAAATAGTGTGTTCAACCCTAACCCCATCTTCATGAGTAAGCATGGCACTAATTGATCTTTCCTCAATAGCTAAGTATAAAATCAGAGGCTTTCCTAGTCTCAATGATTTCAGAATTGGCGGGTTCATTAGATACTTTTTAACCTTCATGAAGGATTCCTAACACGATTCATTCCAAATTACTGATTAATTCTTTCTTAGTAACTTGAAGATTGACTTACATATTACTATAAGCTTGACAATGAACCTACTAATGTACTATAGCCTTCCCAAAAACCCTCAGACTTCTTTCTCTGTCTTTAGTGCAGACATCTCTTAAATGGCTTTTATTTTGTCAGGGTCAACCTTAATTCCCTACTAACTAATAATGTCTTAATAACTTCATAGAAGATACCCTAAATACACACTTCTTTGGGTTTAATCTAAGATTGTATTTTTCAACTCTCTATGGTAACTTCTCAAGTGCTTTGAAATAACCTTCCCTAGTTTCTAATTTTATTATCATGTCATCGATATACACTTTTACTTCTTTAAGCATTTGATCATGAAATAAGGTTGTAGCCATTCTCTGATAAGTTGTCTTCTCATTTTTTAACCCAAAAGGCCTAACTTTGTGGCATTAAGTTCCTCATTTAGTGATGAAGGCTATCTTTAACTTATCCATGATAGCTATCAAAATCTAATTATACCTAGAAAACCCACCCATAAAAGAATACATCATAGTAGTCATTACGTTATACATCAGCAAATCAGTGTAAGGCAAAAGGAAAATCATCTTTGGGACACGTCTTATTCAAGTCTTGATAATAGATGCAAACCTGAACTTCTTCGTCCTTTTTTGGTATAGGCATAATATTAGCCAACCATTCGGGATAATCGAATACTTCCAGAAACTTGGCTACTATTTGTTTGGATACTTCATCCTTTACAAATTATACTTATCTAGTTTAAGAAGCTTCAATTTTTGTTTCATCAGTTTCATATAAAGGTAAGTTAGGATAGTATACTTGATAATACTTCTGTCTACCCTAGAAATGATCACAAGTCTAAGTAAAGACCTTTTTATTCTTAGATAGCAACTCCTAAAAATGTCAGCATTCATCTGAGGTAATGCCTTTAACTATAGCTAAATTTTGAGGGTTTTCTTTAGTTCAAAGGTTAAAGGCATTTGTTTGGATAAAGTTAATGCAAAAGCTAATCATAAGATGTTGAAGTCCATTCACAGTTCTATTAGAAGAGGCATCACAAAAGCAAGCAAATATGAAATTCATTAATTTAAACTTATTCAAAATACATCATCATCATCAAATATCTCATAAAACATAACTCTAGGGACATATTCGATAAAAATATCCATAATAGTGATTTCAACTAAAGTTACAAGATTAGAGAGGTCCACATCTATTTTTGTCTTCGATGTCTCTCCCTCCTCCTACTCAAGTGTAGTTAAGATATCTATTCCACTCTCCCCAGTAGTAGCAACATTCTTCCCTTTCTTGTCGACTTTTTTAGTGGCAAGAGTTTCTTTTTCCTTTTCCTTATACTTTAGTTTCAATGAGGTTATCCCAAAGTTAAACACATCAATAAAGATTTCAAACCTCAAAACATACTTTCTAGCGATAAGTATCGAATCGAGAGATCCATCATATTAAAACTTTTCATCCCTTTTGTGAAAGAAAACTAACAGTACCCTTTTACACTCTTTCTTTGCCAGTGTCTTTCCTTTTATAGGATTGTAGCCCAAACCATGGCTTATCATCTGTCCCCAAAATTCAGTAAATTCTGGCAAACCATTTTCTTTCTTTCCTAAACTAGTCCCTGATAGAAAATACATCTTTTTTATCATAAAAAGCCATATGAGGATCCATCCAGTCTTCTTAAATTTCAAGTACTTAAAAACCTCATAGATGAGGAATTGAGATGCTTAAGGCAACCATAACATCATTAGTTTCAACATGTATTGTCACAAGCCCATCTTTAGTCGAGAAGTTCACCTTTTAGTGCAAGGTCAATGGTACTCCTATAAGTGCATGAAATTAAGGCCTTCCCAGGAGCAAATCAAAGGTCATTGGTATATCAATCACCACGAACTTTACCTCTCACTGAATAGGGCATGTCTTCACTATTGTTTTAAAAATCCCAACCATAGGCCTTTTGTTATCATTATAAGCTCGAATGATAACATTCAAAGCCTTTAGATCAGACATAATTGTGCTAAACTTAGGCAACACCTTCAATGGATAAACATTAATACTTAACTTATCATCCACCATTACATATGAAGCCCGTTTTCCCTTCATCTTTACCTTCATGAATAAAGCCTTATTATCATTTATACCTTTAGGTGGTAGACAAGCATTAATGAAAACAATCCCCTTTCTATCATCATTTATCAAACAAGTCACATCCCCGAATGATGCCACAGTAGAGATAATCATATTAGAAAATGCCTCAACCATTGTTTTCGTATACTTCTCGAAGGTTGCTAGTAGGTCCCACACACTAACTTGGGTTTGAGTTATCTTCAAATGTTTCACCACTACATCCTCACTCTCATCTTCTTTCCCTTTCCCTCTATCATTCTCTTTTGCTTTTTCTTTTTCTTTTTCACTCTCCCTCCCATCTACTTGGAGTAACCTCACTCACCATTTCCTCATCGGTATCATTCACATCCTCCTAAACATTTACTTTAATTTTTCCTTCTCCCTCATCAAAACTTTCCCACACATTCAACATCATCAACCATAAGCCCTCACTATCACTTTTCCTCTTACTCTCTCCCTTATCTTGACTCTCAAATTCTCCTCCCTCATCCATTTTCCTAATGGATTCCATAACAAGGTCTTTATTCAAGCCTGAGTCGTTCATCAATAAATTCTAAGGTGGAGGGACCTTATTATAACTAGGCAACGAATTCTCATGTGCACTAGGTTGGTCTACCCTAAGATTAGTAATCTTACCTAATTTGATTAAATCTTGAATCTCATGTCAAAGATGAATACATTGATCAATGTAGTGCCCTACTATCTAATGAAATGCATAATATGCATTTAAGTTATGATTCTTAGGAAGTGGATTTGGCAAAGGTTTAGGGTTTTAAGTTAGCATGCCTTTCTTTTTCAACTTTTCAAAGGCTCTGAACAATGACATCCCTAACTAAAAGAGAAATTTTGAGGTTGGCTCATAACATACACATCAATATTCTTTTATAGATATAATTGTGGTTGATGACTACTATATCCTCCTTGCACCTTTCTTTCATAATTTCATTGATTATCAAACTAAACCTTTTCTACCTTCATACTTAAATTCAGCACATCCTTAAAATTTTGAAAAGAAAAATCTGAGTCGATTATTGATTGAAGGCAAAGCTTCCCTCATAACCATTCTAACTTGATATCTCTCATTAGATAAATATTTCATTTATCTTGCCAACTCCTTCTATCTCTTCAGATAATCAAAAAATGACTTATTAGGTTTTTGTTTAATGGCCTTCATGTCCTTTAGAGTCACATCCATCTACACATTGTATGAGTAATGGCTTTTGAAAGCTTTGACCAACTCCTTTTAATTTTTTTCGGACTATCTTCGACTAGTCATGGTACCACTTCACTAGGCTTCCTTCTAAAAATAAGCCAAAGTATTTGACAATTAATATAAGGGATAGCCCAGAGGCCTTTATGGTTGTGAATATTGCTTCAAATGAATTGTAGGATCTTAGGTTCCATTAAAGCAAACTAAGTCTGGCATTTTGAACTTTGATGGAAGTTATACCCTATTGGATAAAAATAAGTCCTTTCAATCTTCCTCTTCACCCAACCACATGGATTCCAATAGTTTGTAGAGCTTATCATCCATTTGCCATCTCATCCATTACTTTTTAACTGTCAGTGGAAACCCCAGTAGCCTTTTGAACCACCTTTTCCTTAGTTGCATTTTGACATTCATAGTCATTCATATCATAAAAGTTATAATCCTATCTCGAGGTGGGGTAACTAGGTTTAGCAAAGGATGTGGTGTAGGTTGAGGTGATGGAATGGGTATTGTTTAGTTATGTGGTATAGTGTCATCATGTGGGATATTTTGAGTTGAAAAGGTGGATATATTTGTGCATAAAGGTGCAAGTGGTTTAGGATGCATAGGCGATTTCCTCTTGTCACTATTTTCTAAGAGTTCAATTCTCCTATTCATCGTTCCAATTATTTCCCTCATCTGCCTCATCATGGATTCCATCATTTTCTTCATTTCCTCATTCATTTGATTAAAAGCATCAAACTATTCATTGGTATCAGCCATGGTTGATCTAGAGTTTTGTTTAAAGCTTCCCTGAGACTTTTTCAAGCTAGCTTCTTCCTTTTTCGCCCCCATATTAAAGATGGTTTAAGATCTATTGTGGCTACAAAATGAAGGGGTTAGAATATGATGCATGTATGCATGAATGCATAAAGTTGAGTTGGAATGGCAAAAGCAAACATATGCAAACCTTCTTCCTTTATATCACTCACACACTTTGGTTTGAAAGGCTCTTTCCTAGAAAATTTGGTCAATTAACCCACCTTCAAGGGGTGGTTAAATTTGCATGTTCAATCTCTTATGTTAGTAATCATCTATAATGGCAAACCTTCAAATTCGAGGAATATAATTCATATCAAGGACACATATATTTCTCAACAAGGGCAATAATATTTTACACTAGTGAATTCAAGACGTAAATCATATCCTTGAATTTTCTAGGTTCAAACCATCCATAAATAGCACACAAGTAATGCATCTAGGGCAAGTATATGGGCTTTGGCTAGGTTTCGCTGATGAAGATGGCTCATGCAAGCTAGGGTTGAGGCAACTCTTTAGATATACCCAAAGGTACGAGGCTCACAAGTGGTGAATCCTATTGATGTTCTCCTAAGAATGAGGGGAACTTAGGTATTTAGGAACCAGTTCTGATATTTTTTCAGACATAATTTTAGTCCCTTCCTAATACAATTTAGGAAGATTCCGTGTAGCATATTTAGGGAATCACCAAGTCTTATTCAAAAGAAGAGGATTTATTATTAGTTGTTTTTCCTAATTGGTGGAGGATGATATTTTTCCTATTTTGAGGGAGACTAAGGGGAGTATTAATAGAAGAAGGTTTGTTTTTGTTTTTTTTTTTTAGAGAGAGTTCTTGGTTTTGTTTTTTTTTTAGAAGAAGCTGTCCAAAAGAGGAGAATCATTGCTCATCCATCAAGCTTGTAGAAAATTAGAGACTACAAGGGTTTTATCATGAAAACTTTTCTATTTTGTTTTCTTTTTTATTTTGATGTTGGCTAGTAATTCTATTAGGAACTAAATTAGTTAGGCACTTGGGTATGATAAACCCTAAGATGACTTTTGAATTGTGATTTTTTTTTAGATAATACAATCTTTTCATTGTTTTATGGAATTCAATTGTGTTTGCGCTTTATTTTCTTGAATTGATATGTTCATAATATTGATTCTTGCCTTATAATTCTTTAAGCTTAGATTGAGAAATCAAGTGATTGAATAGATTTAGTACAATTGAAAGGAGTTGTATGTAACCCTGGAGATAGGATAACATAAATCCTTTGAATTAAGGTCAAACCCAATAGTGAAATTCAATGCCACAATACTTATTAATACTTAATTCTTTCAAATATAAACAATATCTACTTAGAAAACTTGGAAAACAATGATTTTTTTAATTATAACTGCGAGAGTAAAGACTAGTTGCCTAGTTTAATTCTTCAAATTAAGGATTCATAATTAAGTTATCGAATTAAGTACATATAGACATCTTATTTTAAAAATAAAAAATAATTTGAATCCATCTTTTGATATTGATTCAAAATATATAATGGAGACTTTAAAGTTCTTGAGGTAAAATCTTAATTGGGAAGGATTGGTGGAAAATGTACTTTATCTCCTTAATTGGTGGAAAATTAATGATTGGTGGAAAAATTGAGTTCAAGAGTTGAGATATGCATTTTACAAGTAGCAAGCAAACAAGTGGGTTTCCTATTACAATTGTAGATTTTAACTTTGGTGATTTATTAAAACAAAAAGAGCTAAACTTACATATTCAATAAATTAAGTATCAAAAACTACAAATGACTATCAATCAATTCAAAATTTTAGAGTTTAATATCTACTAAAGTTAACTCAATATACAACAACTTATCTTAAGAATCAACTAGAATAATAGATGATGAACATTTATGAATGTTCATTCATAAGCAACACTACTCAATGTTTATATGCAAATAAGAAAGATAAAATAAACAATAGACTTTTAAAATCAAAATCACTTCTCACAAAATCTTTAACCATTTAACCCATAAATCAACCTATAAATTAAATCTCTTTTGAAATTAACCCACAATGAAATCATATGGAAATAGAAAGGGTATGTTTTTATTAGAAAAGGAATAATCATCATGAGTCATTGAACTTGACATTCAAATATCTCAATCAACAGGACATCAGCTTCACATCAATCTAAAAAACTTTGCCATTTAGTCTTTCCCCCATCCACCCAACACAACACAGTTTCGATCAATAATTAGATAAGCTATCAACCTTGACATGAAAAACCAATAATTTCAATCTCAAACATTTGAAAAAATTTAAGGTTCTTTCCTTGCCCCATCCACATTCAGATATAAGCTAACAATAGTCTATTCCAACTTACAAAATATGCATAGTCAATAGGTCTTGCATCAAATCTAACATTATCAGACGTAAGAGGGCATTGACCCATAAATTAACATCCAACTTCAAACATAGCTGCCTTTTTCCTCCCTAGATCTATCATCTTTATTGTTGAATATTACTACTTGCATTAAGCTAAAAACACATGTTTCAAACCCCACCCAAGTCTCATGATCTTAGAACTAGTTGAATTAAATAAAAAACTAGCACAATTTGGAAAAGCTCAACCATAACTATAAAGATTGATTACGAAAAATGCCAGTACCATTATAAAGTTTGATTTCCACAATCTAAATCATAAAATTAATGATTTAAATAAAGCCAAATTCTATGCACTATAAGAAATAGCTAGATAAGAGGAAAGGTTTGTACTTAAATGGAAGATTGGTATGACAAATCTACAGTTAGTACCAAAATATGCACATTAATAAAGATAAACCTATTCATTATGTGAATTTCAATAATTATAACAATCAGTCAACTTAAAATTCTTCTTTGAAAAAAATTCTGCAACTTAGATAATATAAGATTAAGCAAAGGATTGTACTTTACTTCCAAAAGCAATTATTACTTGCAATTATAATTTTGACCATTGTGAAACCTACAAAAATAATTCTTAAGGATTTATAGATAAATTTGACTAACAAAATAGCAAATCACAATGTAAAAAATAGCAATTAACTATGACAATGTGAAACAGGTGTGTTCTCTAGATTTTGATCATATAAAGAATTAAGAATTAAACCAAATAAAAATTTGATAGTTCAGGGATCAGTTCTGATACTTTTCCAGACAGAATTTCAGTCCCTTCCTAATACAATTTAAGAAGAGTTTGTGCAGCATATTTGGGGAATCACCAGGTCCTATTCAAAAGAAGAAAGCTATTATTAGTTTTTTTTTCCTATTTGGTGGAGGATGACATTTTTCTTATTTTGAGGAAGACTAAGGGTAGTATTAATAAGAGGAGATTTTATTTCTATTTTTTTTTTCTAGAGAGAGAGTTCTTGGTTTTGTTTTTTTTTTTGGAAAAAGCTATCCAAAAGAGGAGAATTATTGGTCATCCATCAAGCTTGTAGAAAATTAGAGACTACAAGGGTTTTATCATGAAAACTTTTCTATTTTGTTTTCTTTTTATTTTGGTGTTGGCTAGTAATTCCATTATGAACTAAATTAGTTAGGCACTTGAGTATTATGAACCCTAAGATGAGTTTTGAATTGGTTGATTTTTTTTAATACAATCTTTTCATTATTTTATGGAATTCAATTGTGTTTGCTCTTTATTTCCTTGAATTGATATGTTTAGAATATTAATTTTTGTCTTACAATTCTTTAAACTTAGATTGAGAAATCAAGTTGTTAAATAGATTTAGCACAATTGAAATGAGTTGCAAGTAACCTTAGATATACGATAATATAAATCTTATGGATTAGGGTCAAACCTAATAGTGAAATTCAAGAGAACTATAATGCAATTTTAGGGGTCTTAATTAGGAAGAGATTCTAATTAATCAACCTAGAATTAGATGTTTATTATCTTGAGAAGGATTTTAACATACTAGAGGAATTTCTACGATTCCATAAATATTGAATTAGATTGTATTATTGAAAAATTAATTTCTTAATAAGTCTTAGGAGATTCAGTGCTTATGTGTTATTTGTCATATTGGTCACATTTTTCCCAACTATAGTTCATATTTTCATTATTTTACTTTGTTGAATTATTTTATTTTAGTTTTTAATTAGTTAATTAATTCACTTAAATTTACCGGTTAAATAATAAAGAAAAAACTAATACTATTTTAATCCTTAAGGGTTCGACACTCGATACTCTTATACGATACTATACTCGATAGGTGCTCATGTCTACTTGATCTATAGGTGTTGGCCTCGAATCGTGTCAAAATGATGATTTGTCAAACACACCAAATGATTTCACACCAACAGAAATAATGAATAGTTGTTTTTCTTTATTTGTAGTTTTTTCTTATTGACTACAAGTTTGAGAAAGATCTCCTGATCAATTTATAATTCTAAATCATATATTTTTTGTACAATTAATTTATATTATATACATAATATTTTTTACAGATGGAAGTACATGGCTAAGCAAAAAGATGTTTCAATCAGTTTATGTCACCAATCATTGTCATTTAGCTTTATTTTTTTAATTGATAGACCTTTCAATATTTTTCATTACTTTAGAGTATTATTCAATTTAGCATCATGTTATTTATGTATTATATACAATTTTTTTAATGAATTAATGAAGTTCTATTTAAAATTTAAAAGTGAAAGTAATTATAGTTTTCTATACTTTTTTTTATAAATATTGATATTGCATTATGAAATTAAAAAAATCATAGAATAATCTCGTTATAGTGATATAGTCACAAAATTATCCCAAATAATCATAAATTTAAGAAATATTTTATCACTCTAAATAATAATAAATCAACTTTGTCTATAATTAATTGTGACAAAAATGTCTTCTCAATGGTTATAGTTAGGATAAAATAATTTTTGTTACTGTTAAATAATAAAATTCTAACGAAAGAAAAATTTCTCATATTAACTTAAAAATAATAAGATATAATTTATTAGGATATAAAAATGGTGAAAACAAATTTACTCATTAAATTATTTAATCACAAAACAAATTTAAAATAAATTTATTAAATTATTGTGAGATGGTCTCTTTTCTCGTGAATATTTTTTGTGATAATATTGTAACATAATTAATTGTGACAAATGTTAATTTTTTATGACAAAATTAATTGTCACACAAGTTATTTTTTATAACAAACGTAGATTTGTCATAATTAATTATGATGTTGTGGCAAATTTATATTTGTCACAACATAGTTATTAAGATAAGCTTATTTTGACAAATTCGGTAACAAACTAAATTTGTTGTAAAATATTAATTGTGACAAATTTAACATTTACTATGATAAATAATTAATAGTAAGAAGCCAAATTTCTTGCATTATCAAAATCGAGGCGCTCACACCAAACGTCTTAGCTATTAAAGTCAAGAGGAAAATCGGTGATGTCATTCTCAAGTTCAAAGTCTCGAGCCACCTCATCTAAAGACAACATAAATTCCTTACCACAAAGTCGTATTAGGAATTATTGAGGAGGTCGTGTAGGACGTTTGAAGAGTCATACTAATGGATGCTATTCAAATCTTTTGTGTCATTAATCCCTATGAAAGCTCGAATGAAGAAAAGGAGAGATCAAGAAGAAGATCAATGTGTGGGAGGATAATAATGAGGAAAGGGTTAAGAGTTAGGTGAATCATGTCACTAAAAGTAGTGGATACTATCCAAATAGGGAGACAATCAATAAGCCTCATGTGGAAAGGAATCGAAGTAGCCCCCAAATAAAAAGAAAGTGGAGGGTGTCATTCTAAAACAGTTGAAGAACACACCTACTCAAATCAATCTATAGGAATTATCGATATCATGTAAGGAGCATAAGAGGGAAATGATTGAGGTATTGTCCAAACTTTTTATCTCTAGGGAAATATCACCTATTAAGGCAATATCTTTTGTGACAAACTCGGATAAGGGGAAAATGTTCATAAATGAGCATTTGCCTCTCAGAGGGAAGAGTTATGATAGGGCATTATTTATTAGAGTTGAAGTCAAGGGCACAGTGCATTACCACGCATCATGATCGATGATGGATCAAGAATTAATATATGATCGCTTAGGCTACTACTACAGTTTGGGATGACTATTGTAAACTTGGAGACTTCAAAGACAATCATCCAAGCATATGATAATAGCAAAAGATTTGTTGTGGGAACCATTTAAACTTTAGTGAAGATCAAAGTCATAGAATCTATGATAGAGTTTATAGTCTTAGATATTTTACTAACCTTTTTCTTACTATTAGAAAGATCTTGATACCATTCCTCAGCATAGCACCCTCCATCCTATATCAAAAAGTGAAGATCCCACACAATGGGTAGTTAGTATCCATGCAGAGCTAAAAGAAGTGGTATCAACCTTAAGTATTATTATGTCGCATGTAAAAGGGTTTCAAGTTATAAGAATTACTGATAAGTGGGTAGATCCCAAAGTGGCATCATGTAAAAATGAACTTTTTTCTAAGGCAAGGGCTCAAAACACAGATGCCATGGGTGTTTCCCATATTTATTAACTTAATCCATAAGAGTAAGTTCAAGCATCAAGAAGGAATTGATAAATGTAAAATCAAGATGCTTAATGGCTATTATTGGAGTACTTTATGAAGGAAAGTAAAGTAGTAGAAAAAGAAGAAGAAGATTAGCTTGATTAGGATTTCAAACACGATCTAAATAACAATTTCTCTAAAAAAGTATAAATCGGTAGGATAATGCTTAGAGACACCTAAAAAGAAGAATAAAAAAAACTTAATAATATACAAAGAAAGAAGGAGAGAAGGCCTTAGTCTTTAGATGAAAGGAAGAAATAAAGCGAGACACCATTTGGACCATTCAAGGGTCATGGGATGATTGGCCCTAAAAGGAGAAGGAAGACCTTGAAGAGAAAATGAACAGATTGGATACTAAAGAGCTATTTAATTATTAAGAATGAGAGACAAGTGAGCTAGGAAACATCATAGATGGAATGTACTTAGGGATCTATCTAGTAGATGTAGAAAAGATGATTAAAAAGCTCTTTAAAATTTGTAGACATTACAATTACCAGAAAAGGGAGGTGAAGATAAGGACAAACTAAATGGGATAGCCTTATAGGAGAGCTTTCTATAAGTTAAATTAGGTAGTGATGTGATGAGGAAGGAGTTCAAAAGAGTTGTTAAGAAAATGGTTGGTTTTAAAGAGACAACCAAGAAGGATATATTACAACCAATTAATGGCCATTTAGACCTTTCCCCCAATACTCTAAAGACACAAAAGAAAGAAGATGGAGAGTAATGCAATATAGAGAGGGAGACTCAAACCCCAGCATGCTTGCAGAAGTGTCTTCTAATGAAGACATTGTAGATATTCTTATCTTTAGTTTGCTTAAGGATGATGTGTATTCCTTTTAACATTCAAAATAATGAATATTAATTTTTTCTACTTATGTGATGTCTTTTTTAATGGTATAATGCATGGCACACATCATTTTATGAGCATATTTAATATTAATTTTATGCATACCATTGCTTTTAATCTTAATACAAAAAAAATTTTAAAATTTTGCTAATTATAAGTGACACCACACCAGAAGAAATGAGGAGATTTAAATAGTTACTAATAAAGTACTAACAAGTCTTCACATGGATCTATGAGGATATTATTGATAGATTGCTAAGCATGGAATTTCCACCTATTAACACATGAAATCAATAACATATAAGCTTACGCAATTATGATTGGAATAGCATAATAGGTTAAAGAAGAGGTAACCAAACAGTTGAGAGCCAAATTTTTAGAAGTAGTGAACTACCTAGAATGGTTAGCCATGGTATTGGTACGTAAAAAGGATGGACGAGTAACGATATGTGTTGATTATAGAGACCTAAAGGCTGCCTCAAGGACAACTTCCCATTTCCAAATATTGATGTTATGATCGATAGTGTCATTATATGCATTATGTACTCATTTACGGATAGTTTCTCGAGGTATAACCATATTCTTATGTCCATCATAGAGCAAGTCAAGATGACTTTTTATCACATAATGAGAGACTTATTGCTATCAAATAATGTTGTTTAAGCTAAAGAATATCGAGGCAACATAATAGAGGATGACAATTACACTGCTCCATAATATGATACACAAGTAGGTGCAACTCTATGTCGATGATATGATGGTAAAGTTAAAAACTCATGACGTTTATGTGAAGCACTAAATTTTTTTTATAGAGGATGGACTAGTACAATCTAAGGCTAAATCTAAAAAAGTATATGTTTAGAGTCACTTTAGGAAAGTTGTTAGGTTATTTGGTGAGTGAAAAAGGGATTAAGGTGGATACATATAAGGTCAAGGCCATCCAAGAAATGTCGACACTTAAGATGGAGTATAAGGTTTATGGATTTTTAGGGCATTTTTAATATATTAGCCAGTTCATTATAAGAATGATCTCAATTTGTAAACCCATTTTCAAGCTTTTGAGGAAGGATTAGCCAATGGTATGGAATGAATAATGCCAAGAGGCCTTTGAAAATATCAAATGATACTTATCTAATCAATTAGTGTTGAGCTTGCCAAAGCTGGGAAAGCTATAATTTTGTGCTCAATAATCGAGGACAGATCCATGAGGGAAATGTTGGCATAAGAAGTTGGCAAATGAAATAAACATGAGGCGTATTATCTTAATAAGAAGTTTCTCCCTTATGAGAAAAAAGTACAACCAAGTTGAGAAGACATGTTTGGTCAAGGTTTGAGCTATCAAAAAGTTATAATATTACTTTTTAGTCTTACTCATTAGAGGTAGTTTCCAAGATAAATCCAATCAAATACTTGTACAAAAGCCATCTTCAGTAGGAAAGTTGGAAAAATGGTTGATAATCCTAATGAAATTTGACATCAAGTATATGATAAAGAAAGTGATTAAGGAAAGGTAATTATTGAATACTTAACATAATAGCCCATCATAAAGGGACAATAAGGACTGCCTAAATTTCTTGATGAGAATTTAGGGTCAATAAAGGCCTAAGGGTGGAAGATGCATTTTAATAAGGTAGTAAATCAGAGAGCAGCAGGAGTTGGGGTGATAATTGTTTCACCCGAAAAAGAGTTATTATCAATGGCCAAGAAGCTTGAGGTTGGAGTAACCAATAACAAGGTACACTATAAGGCATATGCATTTGGGCTCAAATCATTAGTTTAAATAAGGGTCAAAGCAGTATAGGTGTTTAAGAATTCTATGTTGGCGGTCTCCCAAGTCAACGAGGAATAACAATTGAAGGAAGTGCGACTAAGGTCATGCTTAGAGTATATGAACGTGTTGACTCAAAACTTCCAAATGATTGTGTTTCACCACATTCCATGAGAGGAGAATATGATGGCCTATGCCTTTATCATTTTAGTTTCCATTTGGGACAGGCTAAAGAAGATGTTGAGGAAGCTATTGATCACACTTAAGTTGAAAGCAACCTGCTACACTAGTGAAAGAATAATGCAAATATCAATGGATGACAAATTCTGGTACTATGATATATATAAATAATTAGAAGATAAAGCCTACTATGAGGGGGTAGATAAAAGAGACAAAGACGCCATCAAGAGGTTAGCATCACAATTCATAGTTTATGAGGATACAGTTTATAAAAGAATGTCGAATGCTGAAAGGGGTCCATTTGAAATGCTTAACATATGCAAAAGTGAGAAGGGTTATGAAGAAGTGCACATATAAGCATATAGTGCACACATGAACATGGTAGCTTTGGCTAGAAAAATCCTAAGATTAAGGTACTTTTGGACCACGATGAAGCAAGATTGCATTAAGATTGTGACTAGTTGCCACAAGTGCTAGATATATGAAAGTCTTAATCATTTTCCATTTGTAAAATTGTAAATTTTGACTTTACCGTGACATTTGTAGCATGGGGCATCAACATTATTGGAGAGGTAAAGTTGATATCCACTTAAGATCATAGGTACATTGTGGTGGCAATTGACTACTTCTCAAAATGCGTACAGATCGAGCCATTTAGGAAACTAAGAACAAAACAAATGACTATATTTGTATAGATGAATATCATTTATCATTATGGTATGCCACACCACGTTGTGATGGATGATGGTGTATATTTCCAAGCCAAAATCAAAATAATTCTGAAAAATTATGGAGTAAGCCACCATAATCCTTGCCATGTAAACCACAAGTGAATGGAGCTATAGAGGCAGCTAATAAGAATGTCAAGAACACTTTGGCTCAAATGGTGGAAACATACAAAAAAGTGGTTGAAAAACTGCCTTTTGCATTATGGGGGTATCGCATCACCGTTAGATTATACAAAATGGAAGCTACATTATGGGAAAAAATGAAGATTAAATCCCTTTGAGTTATACTTGAAATGAGGATCCTGGAGTACTAGTGGATAAAGAGCAGGTATGATTAGTTGGCACTACTTGATGAGAAGAGGTTGAAAGCTTTATATCATATATATAGCTGTATCAAAAAATCATAATACACATCTTCAATAAAAAGGTTAAATTGGGTATAATTAGAGCTAAAATTTTGGTATTAAAGGCAATTCGACTATAAGCTTCAGACGTGAAAGGAAAGTTCAAGCTGAATTGAGAAGATTCTTACGTGGTTAAGTAGATATATTGAGGTGGGGTGACAAAGCTATCAAATTTAAATATGAATGAATTATTCGAGCTAATAAATTTGGACGAACTTAAAAGGCAATTTCTGTGAGATCAGGAAAATAACAAAAGGAGAAAGAAAAGGTAACCCATTAATAGAGGATGATAATATGATGGTTTGGAAGATAAAGGAGCAAACAAGAATGTGACAATAGGGTAACCTCAGAGGTGAAGGATAACAAAATGACACTAGTGCATTGTGATTAGAAAATTGATGGAATGCTTTAGTGTGTTATTATTAAAAGTGAAAAATGAGTATAGACTTAATGTTTGATATATGAAATGAGATTATTCAAATGAAAATATGTTATCATAATGAAAGCAATGTTATTCATATATGCATTTGAAATATATGAAATACATATATGCTCATGAGATACTAGCATCTTATGTCCTTTATGCGTCGCACAACCATACCTCGAAATTAGCATTTCAAAAATGGAAGCCTTGACTACAGGAAAGTGATAAATTTGATAAATTAATCATTTAACCACCATAGGTCCTTAACATAACTCCAATCAGTCTCCACTAAGGGCACATCTAGTGGATATCATAGTAAGAGATGTGAGACAACCACTCAATATACTCCACTGTGGAATAAGCATACCTCCGCAGACGATGATACAAAATGATGCTGTGAAAAGTACTACCTCACCTTTATGGTGGGAGCTTTTAGCAAACCTAACCTCTTCTACAACCAAATTTGCCAAAAAAAAGGTAAGAGAAAAAAAAAAAAAAAAAAAGAAAGATGGAGCCCATTATATGAAAAATAAAAAAATGGCAGCATAAGCAAAATTAAGTCGCTCATTGGATTGAAAATCTATAAGGGAGATTCAAGCAAAACTCAAGATAAAAAAAAAAGTAGGGGAAGAAAAAGAAAAAAAGAAAAAAAATAATGCACAAAAAATTAATAGCAATAAAAAGAAAAGAAGGTTGTAGGAGAAGTATATCTAAAGAAGTAATAGGCTTCCGAGAAGGACTGGCTAACGCCCAACATAATTATGTACAAACTCACTAAGGTCTCACCTAAAATCATTAATACTAGTATCCTCCTAGCTTAATCTCCTCTATGAGCTTGAGTGCCTGAAAATCTATCTTGTCGTCATCTTTGAAAAAATAGATTCTCACCATTAAGATGAACAATAAAATATGAGTCAAGACTACTATAAAATCGTTCCTGTGGAGGTACATGATTAATAAAGGAGACAATAACACCTTTTCTTTGACTATATATACACACACACACACACACCTATAAATAATTAAAATAATATAATTTATATTAAAAATATGTTTTAAAAATGTATTTCCAACCATATCAAACTAATTGAATGAAATCAAATTCAATTTAATTTAGTTCATAAAAAATTTTGACTCAACTTCTATAAATTTAAAATTCAATTAATTCATTTTTGGTGAAAACTAAACTGAAAATAGATACTCTTAAAGTGTCTTTAAGAGACTCTTTTATATGTCAATTTTTTAATATAAAAATCATCACATAAAATAAAAAAGTCTAATAAATTCTTTATTCTTTAAATATAAAATCAAGAGTTAGTTTGTTTTCATATATCTAGAGAGTTAAACACTTTTTATACTTATTAGCAATTACTATAAGTTTTTCATATACTTTATTGATATTTTTAATCTTATTTTTTTATTGTAAAGTTAAAAAATCAAAAATCAAAATCATTAATGTTTGTGGAAATAAATAAAAATATAAAGAGTCTACCAGAGTTAAATAAAATTTTTACTATATATAAATATATATTTTTATTATACAAATGATGCTCTTTAAAATAAAAATCACCATCCAAGATGCTTTTAGAGAAAACTTTATAGAAAGAAATTAAACATTAAGGTAGATCAAAACTGAATTAGTCAAATTTAAATATAGATAAATTGAAATAAATCAAATTTTTTATAAATTAAATTGAATTAAACCAAATTTAATTCCATTCAATTGGTCTAATTCAATTTGAGCTAAATTTTCTTAAAAATATTGTTCCAAAATATAAATTATATTATTTTTGTTATTTATAGAATGAAATTTATTACATATTAGTATATATTTATATATTAAATTTATTTGAAGTACAAATTATATTGATATTTTTTATTAAAATTTTCAATAAAAATTTAATTAATTTAATAATGATTTTAAAGTAAATATAACTAAATATAATTTAAAAATTAAATTAAATTTCAAATTCAATCAACTGAATTAAATTAAATTAATGGATTTGATTTGTTTTTTTTTACTTGTATAATTGGTCACGTGACAAACACATGACAACAAAATTGAAGGCGAAGACTAGTAATCCCGCAGGCTACTCACTCAACTCATCCCTACCCGCCTCACCACCTCCAACTCACGCATCTGCCGGCTCAACCCAACTAATGACGAAGTCATAATTATTGAAAATATTTGTATCTAAATTAAACATATATATATATATATATGTTTCTCATTGTCATCAAAGAGAAAGATGAAGACGGGCATGTAGTAGATCTATGCATGCCATTCGCTGATCCATCCTCACGCACACAAACATGTCTGCTTCCCAAGCCCTAGGAGGCTCGTCTCGTTGCGGTCGAGTGTTGGGTCCTTCACTCGACAAAATCATAAAAAACGCTGCATGGCGGAAGCACTCCCACCTCGTCTCTACCTGCAAATCCGCTCTCGATAAGCTCGAATCTCTGCCCGATTCCCCTTCTGATCCTAATTCTCTTTCTCCTCTCCTCGGCGTCTCTCCCTCCGACGCCGAATTCCTTCTTCAGCCGCTGATTCTCGCCTTAGATTCCGCCTACGCCAAGGTGGTCGAGCCCGCACTTGAATGCGGCTTCAAGCTTTTCTCCCTTGGTCTCCTCCGCGGGGAGATCGATACCAATTCCTCCAATGCTGTCGTGTTTCAGATGATTGAGAGCGTTTGCAAGGTCTGCGGCATTGGAGAGGAAGTTGTGGAGCTGGCCGTGCTTAGAGTTTTGCTTGCCGCTGTCAGATCTCCATGCATTTTGATTCGCGGGGAGTGTTTGGTTCATCTTGTCAGGACTTGTTACAATGTGTATTTAGGTGGTTTGACTGGGACCAATCAGATCTGTGCAAAATCTGTTCTTGCCCAGATTATGCTAATTGTTTTCACTAGGGTCGAGGAGGATTCTTTGGATGTTAGCGCTAAAACTGTTTCCGTTAATGAATTGTTGGAATTTACGGATAAGAGTTTGAATGAAGGAAGCTCCATACAGTTCTGCCAGAATTTTGTCAATGAGGTTATGGGAGCTTGTGAAGGGGTTGCAGATGCCAAATTGTTGCATTTGGACGCTCCATCCACCAAATTGCAGAATGGCAGCGGTGAATGTTCTCTTCCTGACGGCAATGCTCAGGTTAACGACAAAGAGGAATTGAATGATAGAGAAGCAACTGATGGAGCTGAATCGCTTGGTGCTGCTGCCGGAGGGAGTAAGATTAGGGAGGATGGCTTTCTGCTTTTTAGGAACCTCTGCAAATTATCTATGAAATACTCATCTCAGGAGAATCCGGATGATCAGATTCTTCTAAGAGGTAAGACATTGTCACTTGAGTTGCTCAAGGTGGTCATGGACAATGGAGGTCTTATCTGGCACAACAATGAAAGGCAAGTTATTGTACTTCCCCCAGAACTCCAGCTTTTATGTTTATCTTGTCTTATTTGCTTTTAGACCTTTTGAAATTGATGTTGAATTTTCTAATCATTCTCTGGTGCTATTATTTTAGGATTATGCACTGTTGCTTTCATTGCATTTATGATTTTATCAAGTTTGGTATATTTCGGCTGTCTAATGGCTCCTTCTTCTTATCTGTTTGTATGGGTTATGAGTTCAAATATTCAAGCTTGTTAAGAATAGGATTAAATGGAGGAAAAAGCAGAAGTTGGGTGAAGAAATTTCATTATTGACCTGATGAAAATAATGTATGCTAGATACTTAGAAATGGAAGCTCAATGGCTATTTAAAGAGAACAGAAGAAAAGAGTCTGACAATGAGATTTATTTCTACAAATATGTGAGTGGTCTCCTAGATGACCTGTCTTTTATTGGAGGGGTATTTGTGAGTGAAGGAGGGAGTTTGGATATGGACCAGTAAGTTATTGAAATAAGTGCTCTTGGAATCTTATGCTTTCTACAGTATGATTGAATTATAATGAATATGTCAACCTTTCATTGTGAATTATGTTTTACTCTTCAGTTCTATTTTAAGTGCTATTTACTGTTTACTGTCTTATGTTGTGCTTTGTGCTTTTTTTTGGCTGATGTTTATTGGAAGCAATGCATTTGTGGTTTTAAAGTAAAAAAAAAGCTTTCAATGGCTGCGCTAACTGTCACACCCTTTTTTCAAATAGAAAAAATATGTGAGACAGACAGAGCTACTGCTCCTTTGTAGGGCCAAAAACAACTACAAAGGAAGCACTGTTAAAGGTTACTTATTCCTATTTTTCTATTTTCGCTTGCTACCAGGATTTAAATTGTGGTGGTGGTCGTTGTTGCGGCTGTGTTGTAGATGTGTCATTATGTCGTGGCTAAAGTGTAATGGCGCAGTTGATGCTAACTATTGTGATTTTTTTTTTTTAATCCACAATACATCTAAAATCAATATGTACTAAAGATTATATAATGGCAATAGTTAAAACATCCAAATTAGTAACTAATCAAAGAAGAAAAAAATCTAATCTATGAAAAATGAAAAGAAGAGATGATAGAATGTAATGCATGTGCAAAATACGATTACCTGTACAATTTTTTCCACATTAAAACTGTCCAATGTTCCAAAAACTAAGAAAAAAGCCCAATCTAAACCAGGCTCTCATACTTAGAGGATAAACCTCAAACATAATAAAATAGGAACTAAAAAAAACAAAATAAGCCAAAAACCTAAAGTGCAATGTTGTTGCCGTTTGCCCTTTTTCTTCTCTTCTCCATACTCATCCATCAGAACTGACAATTCAATCAAGTCAAGAACCTCATTAGCATCAACAACTCAATCAACACCTTATCAGCACTAACAAGTCAGGAACATCATCAGCTTTGACAACTCAAGAACATCATAATTAGAACAGCATGCAACGTGTAAATCATATGTACTTGAAGATTGAAGGAAATTAAGCTAAAATTCTTCTATCTTGTATCTCTCTAACAATATATGAGCCAAAGGATGAAGAAAGCCAAGTGAAATCTCAGTTTTTTCTTTGAAGTGCTTCTCATCTCCTTTTTTTTTTTTCCGTCTATTTCCAACTTTGCTCAATTTGATTTCAAATTCAGCATTATTGGGCTTCTTCCCCTTGCTTTTTTTTGTTTGATTTAAGGTTGATTATGGCTCAATCTTGAGAGGTGTAGGTCTTTTGTTTCCCACACTCTTTTGATTGGTTGGATTGCACTTTGTCCATCGAGAAAGGTTTATGGGTAAATCTTCCCTTGACACATGGGTCCTCTCTTGACCCTGTGAATCCAAATCTCCCTATTTATTCCAAAAAAATTAAGGATCAATTTTAGGCCTTGCCTTTGGCTTCTAATCTATGTAGCATGGAAATGGAAACGCGGAAATGAAGTAATATGAAAACAGACACTGGATAACGTGGGAGAAGCGTGAAAATAAGGAAGCATGGCAACATAATTCAAAACAGGAAAACATGACTCAATAAAAGTTTCCATGCTTCATAGCTACTAATCAACCCGTTATTCATTATTAATTTCATTGCTTGAGTCTAGATTCTACATGCATCTACACACATGCTAAAATTCAATGAATCTTTTTAATTTGTCTTCAGAGTTGGTGAAACGAGTGCAATTGTATCCCAGTTGTTACTTTGTGACCAGTATGCTATTGCAAATAGATGCAAGTTGTGAATTAAGAGAAAAAAACTCGACAAGTTATAGGGATTTTTGAATAGTCATCAGCAATTCAAATCATGGACTTGCTGCTCTAAAGGTTTTATCTGCAAATGTATTTTTTATTCTTCATTCTTTCTGAACAAGTTTTATTTTTTCCCCTTTTTTTAATTTTAGAGATGGCTTCAGTTTTAGAGATGCTGAGATGCATATGTGGCTTAAGAAGTGTCATTAGGAAATGAAAGGTGCTGAATAGTGTAAATGGAAGTCAGAAATCTGACTAGGGACTATTTTGATGAGAGCATTTTTATGCATTTAGTATGCTGTACCAGTGGTATTACCCAGAACAATATGTTAGTAAGCACTATTTGCATAGCAAGTTTTTTATTGCAATGTGTCATTATCTTGCTTGTGCCCTTGATGTGATCAGGAGTAATTGATTTTGTTCAATTCTTTTTGTCCACAATTTTGATATTTATATGCAATTATTGTCTTCTTTTTTGGGTGAAGACTGTAGAATGAATTTTTTTTTGTTCTACATGGTGCAGGTTTCTTAATGCTGTTAAGCAATACCTTTGCTTGTCCTTGTTAAAGAACAGTGCATTATCAGTTATGGCTATTTTCCAGCTTCAGTGTTCCATCTTTATGATCTTGTTATCAAAATTCAGATCAGGACTGAAGGCAGAAATTGGAATATTCTTTCCCATGCTCATCCTCCGGGTGCTTGAGAATGTTAACCAGCCTAGTTTTTTACAGAAAATGATTGTCCTGAATTTTTTGGAGAAGATTGTTCAGGATTCTCAGATTGTCGTAGACATTTTTGTGAACTATGACTGTGACGTGGATGCTCCAAACATTTATGAAAGGTATCGCTCATCTGTTTTTTTTTTTACTCATTTCCTCATTATACTGGATAGTAGTTAGAAATCTGAATAGTTAATTGAATTATTATTTTCATTAGACAAGGATCTCATATTTTGCATAGGAATGATCCAATTGAGGATAGGACTGCATGGATCCGTGCTTGTTTGTTTTGTTGTGGGTTTGTGTTATAATCTTGAAGTTGTGGGATTCGTAATCGATGTGGGTCTGGATACTATACTTTTGATGTGAAAAATTAGATCCTATTTCTTTTGCACATGTCCACCTGCTGGGAAGTATCTTCATAAAGATGTGTTATTTGCTGGAATTTATTTATTAAGAAATTAGACTTCCAAATTTTTTGGTTTACACACTCTTAATACAGTTCTCGGGGCTGATTACTGAAGCTAAATTTTTGTTTCATTTGAAAGCTAGATTGACCAGAAATTTAGTTTGACAGTTAAATGGGATAGGTTGAATAAACAAAATTAGTCAAGAAACAGTTTATGTTGTACGGAAACAGTTTATGCTCAAGTTTAGACCAAAGACACCTAGCCTCAGCCAGTTTCAACAAAGTTATGAAGTACACTAGCCTTATAGTTGTAGAAACCTGAATGAACAACTAATTACTTAAACAAATATCTTCATATGCTCCTATGAAGGCTAGAAAGTATTGGATAACGTCCTAAATAACTCTGATATGAGGACTATAACTAAAGTATTGGATGATATCCTAAGCAACCCTTGGAAGATAACTTGTAAGCAAGGTTTAACCCTAGGTTACCTAGAGTGTTGATAACTCTACTATGTGCGAATGAAAAACAAGGATATGAAGGGGGTGTTTGTTTTTCCTTTTGAGGGGCCCCTTTTATAGTTTTTTTGGTTAATGTAACTGTTCATTTCAAAACAAGAGTTGGTAGTAGCTTGACTATCTAATAGCTCAAGTTCAAAGAAGTATACTTTTGAAGATTGGCTTCTTTTGAAGATTCAAAATATGATCATCTGGATTGTATATATAATGAAATGTACAGACAATGCCATATACTGGATTTGAAGTAAAAATATCAATAAAGATTTTCCAATACCCAAACATATAATATTTAATTTTGATTATAGAAAGAAAAATTTAGATCCTATAGTTCTCAGCATAATAATAATAATAAAAAAACATTAGTAAGGACATTATCTGAACTTTGTGTGGTTGAGATTGGTTGATTCTCTACCTGTGGTTGTGATTAATTGATTCTCTACCTGTGTTTGTTTGCATTTCAAAACTCTAATTTTGACATTCCAAATCTCTAATGATCCATAATTTTCATTGTAATGCAAGTGCTAGGAGTGCAATAATTTCTGGTAATTCTTGCTTTAATATCAGATGACACCTTTTAGAAAATAGCTGCAAGAACTTGAGAGTTGAGGCCATTAAGGGATGTCATTCCTGTATATTAGGATCTTATAATTCTTATCTGTCCTGAATCTTGGAACAGAGCTAATTTTTTGCATTCTATGTTTGTGTATAGGTATACTTGATGCATGTTTATTAGACCATAATAAAACATAATATAAGATGCTAAATTAAATTTTTTATTTTTTATTTTTTTTACGAAACCTCAAATTTATTAACCATTGTTGAGTATTTTTCTTGTCATATCTTTATGGTATTGTGTTAAAAATGTATTAAAACTCTTATAATTCCATCAGATATTTGCAGGATTGTCAATGGTCTTTTGAAAACTGCACTAGGACCACCTCCTGGGTCAACAACAACTTTGTCTTCAGCCCAGGATATTACTTTTCGTCATGAATCTGTGAAGTGTTTGGTTGGCATAATCAAATCAATGGGTACTTGGATGGATCAACAATTAAGAATAGGAGAGTCCTTTGTGTCCAAGAGCTCTGAGAGTGACGCGTCAGCAGGGAATCATTCAAACCCAAGTGGGGAAGATGCGAGTAGCCCTGACTATGATTTACATTCAGAAGTGAACTCTGAAATGTCAGATGCTGCTAGCCTTGAACAACGTCGAGCTTATAAGATTGAACTCCAGGTTGAGTATTGCTTGACTTCAATGATATGTTCAGAATACTTATCTGTTTGCATGTTCCTGTTTGATAAGTATCATGATAATATCTTGTTACTGTTCACTAATACAATTCATGTGCACCATAGCTTCATTCTTCCTATTTAAATATACTTTTGTTTTCTTGCTCCATTTTTCTTGAGATGAGGCCTGTTTTATAATTTAGTGACAAGTTTAATGTACTAAATGCAGAAAGGTATCTCTCTATTTAATCGGAAACCTTCCAAGGGCATTGAGTTTCTGATGAACACTGAAAAGGTTGGTGGTTCTCCAGAAGAAGTTGCTGCGTTCCTTAAGAACACAACTGGCCTAAATGAAACCATGATTGGTGACTATTTGGGTGAAAGAGATGATTTTTGTTTGAAAGTTATGCATGCTTATGTAGACTCGTTTAATTTTAAAGCAATGGATTTTGGTGAAGCAATTAGATTTTTCTTAAGGGGCTTCAGGTTGCCTGGAGAAGCACAAAAGATTGACCGCATCATGGAAAAGTTTGCAGAGCGATATTGTAAATGCAATCCAAATTCATTTGCTAGTGCAGACACAGCCTATGTTCTTGCATACTCTGTGATATTGCTCAACACTGATGCTCATAACAACATGGTGAAAGATAAGGTTTGCTTGCAGAACCTCTTGCCATTTATCATTACTTAAACAATCATTACTATTGAGCTTTGCCTTTTCCTCCCTTGATGAGATGTATGCTGTGCTTTTGATTGCTAACTTTTGGAAGAGTTTCATTTTTTTTTTAATTTTATTTATTGAATCAACTGATTTGGCTTGTTCTACAATATTCTATAGCTTTTATCTTTAATTTCTTTCTATGAGATTTAATTAACATTTCAATTCTTCTGGTCAATCGTATTATTTGTTTCATCTCAAAGTGATATCTTGGTTGCAAAATCTTTGGATATCTTATTGCTATCAATTTCTAGGTTACTAATGCAAAATTATGAAAAGTGTTGCTTAACAGATGTCAAGAACATGAAGTGAAATACAAAATGTCTCTATGTTACTACAATTTGTTATATTCTCTCTCTATTTCTACTTAAATGCAGTTCTGATTTTTGGTCTTTTCTCATTGCTCTGCATTGGGAGCATCCAGATGACTAAGGCTGATTTCATTCGAAACAACCGTGGAATAGATGACGGCAAGGATTTACCTGAAGAATACTTGGGTACCCTCTATGATAAAATTGTGAAAAATGAAATTAAAATGAATGCTGATTCTTCTGCTCCTCAAAGCAAGCAGGCAAATAGTTTAAATAAGCTATTGGGTTTGGATGGTATACTGAATTTAGTCACTGGTAGGCAGACGGAAGAGAAGCCATTGGGTGCAAATGGACTCCTCATAAGACACATCCAAGAACAGTTTAAGGCAAAGTCAGGGAAATTGGAGTAAGTTATTTTGCAACATGTTTCATAGTTGACTTTTTATGGGTTTGGTGGCACTTACTCGTCATTCATTGAGATGATGCACATTTGATTAAGAAAAATAAGTTGAAGTTGAAATAGTGGTGGTTGAGTAAGGTATGCAGTGGTCAGGCACTCACTGCAGTGGAGGTTTTTGTTTAAGGCTTTGTGTGTGTGTGTGTGAGAGAGAGAGAGAAAGGGGGGGGGGGGGATGTGTGGGGGTTGTGGAGAGGATATTAGGATGAGGTGGGGTGATGAGATTTTACATTTGTTTGAATTGTATATTTGATTTTTTCTTTATAATTATTTTTAAAATACTGAGTTCAAGTTATGAATATCATGTAGTGGGATTAATTTTTATCAGATTCCAATGGTTTTATTATATGCTTTCTATCTAATAATGCCGTAGCTAAAAGAGGACATTTTTTAGAATGACTAGCCTGAATCTTTATGCTGAAGGGGACAATAAAATTCTGGACTACCCCTATATCATTCCGCAGTAATGCTCTTGTTTTGGTTTTATTATTATCTCTATATTTCCAGCTGAAATAATAACTTAACTCTGGTGTTGCAGGTCTGTGTATCATGTTGTTACGGATGCAGGAATCTTGAGGTTCATGGTTGAGGTCTGTTGGGGTCCTATGCTGGCTGCATTTAGCGTGACCCTTGACCAGAGTGATGACAAACTTGCTACTTCTCAGTGCTTACAGGGCTTTCGATACGCGGTACATGTTGCTGCAGTAATGGGAATGCAGACCCAGAGAGATGCTTTTGTAACGTCTATGGCCAAGTTTACTTATCTCCATAATGCTGCAGATATGAAGCAAAAAAATGTTGATACAGTGAAGGTAGGCATTTATTTAGCATACCATATGAAGGGGAAGGGGAGGCAGAAGAAGTGATCCTTTTTGCTACTTGATAAGGATGAGAAGGACAGACAAAAATATTTTAATAGTTTTGATTAGTTCCTTAATTAGTACTGCAGACAATGGTATATTTTATAATATTTAATGTTTGTGCCACATGCTTTGAGTTGGTCTTTCTGCTGTGTGCTTTTGTTTATCAATTTATGCAAAATTTTTGATTTCGTGCAGGCAATAATATCAATTGCCATTGAGGATGGTAATTATCTTCAGGAAGCTTGGGAGCATATCTTAACATGTTTATCCCGAATTGAGCATCTGCAACTGCTGGGAGAGGGTGCACCTTCTGATGCATCTTTCTTGAGTGCATCTAATGTTGAAGCAGATGATAAAATATTGAAATCAATGGGATATCCATCTCTAAAGAGAAAGGGAACTCTTCAGAATCCAGCTGTAATGGCTGTTGTGAGAGGGGGTTCATACGATAGCACTACAGTTGGAAAAAATTTTCCAGGACCAGTAACGCTAGAGCAGATCAGTCACTTCATCTCAAATTTGAATTTACTTGACCAGATTGGGAATTTTGAGTTGAACCATGTATTTGCTAATAGCCAGAGGTTGAACAGTGAAGCAATAGTAGCTTTTGTGAAAGCTCTTAGCAAAGTTGCAATGTCAGAGTTGCAGTCCCCAACAGATCCTCGTGTATTTAGCCTCACAAAAATAGTTGAAATTGCGTAAGTTTTTCGTTTCATAAGTATGTTACTTATATTCCATTATTTTAAGAAATTGGTACTGCCATATGGATATTGGTAATTAAAAAAATAAGGTTTCTGAGTATGTTCAAAAGCTTTTTTTTCTGTGTCAAATCTATTGATTTTTTTTTAAAGGAATTGCATTAGAATATCTGTTTTTATTCATTTCTTCTATTGCCTCTGTAAGTAAAATGTGAGGATAGATCTCTTTCTGAATTTTTTTTGAAAATGTCCAAAGTCGTGAAAAGGATGTTTGAACTGAAATGAGAAGTGTGGGCCTTCAATAATCCCATAATTTTTTTCTTCACAGGCATTACAATATGAATCGCATCAGATTAGTTTGGTCCCGTATATGGAATGTTCTGTCCGATTTTTTTGTATCAGTGGGCTTATCAGAAAATCTCTCTGTTGCAATTTTTGTGATGGATTCATTGAGACAACTTGCTATGAAATTCTTAGAGCGTGAGGAGCTGGCAAATTACAATTTCCAGAATGAATTTCTGAGGCCATTTGTGATTGTTATGCAGAAGAGCAGCTCCGCCGAAATTAGGGAACTAATTGTTCGGTGCATTTCACAGATGGTACTTAGTCGCGTTAGTAATGTGAAATCTGGCTGGAAAAGTGTTTTTATGGTACGTCATACTCCACTGATTTCAAAGCTATCACAAACTCTAATCTTCTGTTATTCGAGGCTTTTTTATTTAACTGCTCATTTTAAAGTTTCATAACTTCATGTCATAATAAAGTTTGAACTTTGAGTCAGTGGTATTGAAATTCTTTAAAAATATGAGAGACAAAAGTTTCTTTAATTTGCTATTGATTATTACATATTCTTTCCTCAATGGAATTTTGGTGAGAGATTACTTTGACTTTTCTGTGAATGCTTCATTCTGCTGTTTTGATTTTTTTTTTTTTTTTTGGCGTTTAGTTTGGCTGCTATGAAGCAATGTGGTTTTGGACTGGACAAAATAACCCTTTCTTAAAATGTCAAATTCATTCACATTGTATATTATTTATTAATGGTTAGACTAACTATGACCAAAATTCACTGGTGCAGTTATAGATATATGATGGATTGCAAGAGTTTGATTCCTTTCTTCTAAAAAAAAAAAATAATAATAATAATGAAAAAGAAAATAAAAAATCAACTAGAAAGTTTCTATAGTTTGATTATATCAGTCAAACCTAAAATCTATGAAGTTGTATTCTAGAAATTCAAAGCTCTAGTTTCTTTGGATTTCTAATTGTATGTATTCAAAATTACAATTCATATTAGTCTTCTCTTTGCAGAATGTTTTTTGGAGCATAATATTTTACTAAAAATTTTAAAGAGTTTTTAATTTGTTAATAAAGCTCGCTGTATGCTTGCATGATATGCTTTTCAAAAATGTTAGTGCCCATGTATTTCGGATGATTTGTCTAGTTTTTATCATAAAACTAGTATCTGTTTCTAAAATATCCTAAGAATAAGGAGAGGATTGACATATGATCAAATTTCTTTTCTTAGAAAGAAAACCATCCAAGAAGAGTAATGTTTTCACTTTTAGAGTTTTTTTATCTTTAGTCTTTTTTCCTTGTTAATGTTGGCGACACTACTTTGACAGAAATTATTGACTGCTTTGAAAGAATGTGTTCTTTTTTTTTTTTTCTTGATAAATATGTTTTCATGAAGCATGTCTTGATTATTTATTTTTAATGTGTTAAGAGATGACTTCATTTTCTTTGTAAAATTTTGTGTTGGGTAGCTGGTGGATGACATCTGTCTATTTACTAATTTTAATCATTTGTGTCAGTTCGAGGATAGTTTTCAAAGTTAAACATGGTCTGTCTTATGCATCTATCATTCATCGCAGAATCATTTTAATCATGGCATGTTAAATCAAGGTTGGACTGTCCTAACTTAAAATATCCAATCTCTTATTATATTGTTTGATATACATTCATAAGCAATTCATTTGATTTGCAAACGAGTTTCATTAAAAAAAAAAAATCATTTTTGAATGAATTCTCATGTTTGGTTTAAATGTTGAATTCATATTGAATTTTGTGGCCATATTAGGTTATATTTTGATTTTGTAGTTTTAGGCATTTGTATCCCTTAGTTGAAAATTCTTTCGCAAATTGTCAATATTGATAAGATTTGACTCTAGCATAGCCAACCAATCATATGGAATTAAAAATTTAGAATTCTTTGACATATCAAACATGACAAGTGTGGGTTTCTAATTGACTTACATAAAATCTTTTAGAATTCATTTATACCATAAAGACTCTTACTATAGATATAGTTGCATCATTGTGGCTAAGAGCCAGTGTCTTCTGCGGACTACAAATTTGAATTTCCTGTTACTTATCTCTAGCTACAATTCTTATTCTTTTTCCAAAATAGGCCTCTGAACTGGGTTATCCTCAACTATTACAACTTGATAGTAGATATTTTGCATTTGGAATTATACCAATGATTCTATGCTATTATTTTCTCAGGTTTTTACTGCTGCTGCAGCTGATGAGCGAAAGAATATTGTCTTGTTGGCATTTGAGACCATGGAGAAAATAGTACGGGAATATTTTCCTTACATAACTGAGACAGAGACAACAACTTTCACAGATTGTGTTAGATGCCTCACAACCTTCACAAATAGCAGATTTAATAGTGATGTAAGCCTCAATGCCATTGCATTTCTGCGGTTTTGTGCTGTCAAACTTGCAGATGGAGGACTTGTCTGGAATGAAAAGAGACAGGGTGATGATTCGTCCATTCCAGTGGTAAATGAGGTTGCTTCAGATATAGAAGCTTTTGGTGAAAAAGATGAGCATGCATCCTTTTGGATCCCATTACTCACAGGTAATTTGCTTTTCAGGCAAGATTCTTAGCAGATGTTCCAGTTGCTGCATTTGCTATGACACTGTAGACTACTTGGGGTGCTATATCTGAAAATGAATTTCATGACTCATTGGACTAGGCATCCTGATGCTATCTAGGTATGTTAGCCCAAGTGGCAAGAGAGTGCTTCTCTCTTGTGGTCTTGAGTTCGAATTCGTTGGGAGCCTGTAGGAAGGCAATTTCTTATGAATTTGCTGGGCTTCGTGTAGATGAGCCTGCTTAGACTGATGTAAAGATGGGATCTATTGGGCAAAGCTAAGGACCCCTCACTGCATAAACCATTTTAAAAAAAAAAGAGAAAAAAACAACTCTTACATAATGGTTTGAGGCCACCAATATGACAATTGCTGTTTTCGTACAGATAGTTTGAATTTACACCTGTATTAGTGTGCCATGGCCAATTTACTTAAAATAATTCAGTCCAAACAGTGAAAATAAGCATGAGAGAGGGATAAGCATACCTTGTTGGGGCTGGCAGCTGGAGACTTTTCTTTTTTCTTTTTTCTTTCTATTTCTAGTATAGAATTAATTATTAACATTTTAAGATTTAATTTTGTTTTTCTTTTATAATGTAGGAGTAGAAATTGATTTGAAACATTGGTACTACTATATCAGTTTTCATGAAAAAATTTTATGTTTTCTAATTTAGAGCTATTTGCTATCTATATTGGTTTAGAATTTTCCTAGTTTGGGATTACTAATTCTAATAGGTGCGGGATTAGTTATCAAGTCTATAAATACTAATTTAACTAGGATTTTTATAATGGAATATTACGTATGTTGTATTGGGAGGGCAGCCTTTGTTTTCTCATTTCCCTGTTTCTTTTATCATTTCCTTTCCATTTGCTTATATAATACTGCTGATACTGTTCACAGCACTAAATCAGCTCTCAACATTTTTTGTTCAGTTGTAATTCAGCTTCCTCACATTAATTGAACTCCTCTGTTCTTCTTTTGCAAACTATACAACTCATCAATAAATTGATATTTAGCAAACATAAAACATTATGCAGATTTCTGTGTGCTACTTCATAATGTTTTATAACCTTGCTTTATACCTTGTCACATTTTGGGATGGTCATCTTTCATTGTAAAAAGTTTTTTATGGCATGAATGTTGACACATCTTGTTAGCCTACAGAACCATTGTGTTCTATTTCACAAACAAGTATGGATTTTTTATTTTTTATGAATTTAAATTTCTTAGGGCTGTTGTTTCAGGTTTGTCAAAACTAACATCTGACCCAAGATCGGCTATTCGAAAGAGTGCGATGGAAATGCTATTTAACATTCTCAATGATCATGGTCATCTCTTCTCACGATCATTTTGGGTTGATGTTTTGAATTCCATCATTTTACCCATATTTGGTAGTGTATGTGGCAAGAGAGACAATTTCTATAAGGCTGATCAGCAGTCACCAACTTCAGCATCTCCACGGGAAGGAAATGCATGGGATCCTGAAACTTCTGCAATAGCAGCTCAGTGTCTAGTAGATTTATTTGTCAGTTTTTTCGATATTTTGAGGTCTCAACTATCGAGTGTGGTATTGGTGCTGACTGGATTCATTAGAAGTCCCATTCAGGGACCTGCTAGCACTGGGGTTGCTGCTTTCTTACGTTTAACAGGTGAGCTGGGGAGTAGACTTTCCGAGGACGAATGGAGAGAGATCTTTCTAGCTCTGAAGGAAGCTGCTGCATTAACATTGCCTGGTTTTATGAACGTCTTAAGAATCATGGATGATATTGAGATGCCTGACAGCTCAGAATCTTATGCTGATATTGATATCTCTTCTGATCATGGCGTCACGAATGAGGATCTTGAGGATGACCATCTCCAAACTGCAGCTTATGTGGTTTCAAGAGTAAAGTCTCACATTGCTGTGCAGCTACTGGTTATACAGGTTCTCTTTTGGCCTCTCTATTGCTCTCACATGTGCACATAAACACACTTCACCCCAAATATGGCTTTACTATGACATTGAAGAGTAGAAGGATAAAAGCATTGCCCTTAAGGGAGTGCAAAAATGAATAGTTGGAGGGCTGTGATATTTTTTTCCTTTTGGTATTTATGATTTTCATTCATTACCACCTAGTGCCTCTTTAGCTGTTATCACTGAATTATGTTTGCATAGTACTCACATGATGTACAATAAGTTATCACATGTACTAATGTTGAAAACGTATAGGACTCTGTATGTTAATTTTCAGTTTTGGATCATTCATTTAACAAACTAAGCATTCAAAATCAGCTTACTAAATGAAAAAGCTGCATGTATTCTTAACATAATTAGGTTGTAAATGAAACTATTCACAAATTTATTCAACTAATTAAAATATTTATTTAAAACACTACAATATACTAAATGGTATTTGTGCTTTCTAATATTACAAAAATATCACCTGTGGATTACATATACAGAGTAAAAAAGACATCATAATTTATTAATATCTTCCAATAATTGGTTTAAATAAGTCGTATGTGAAATTAATAAATATGCATAAATTTTAAAGTCAAAATCAGACAATGCGCATGCAAGCCTTTATTGTCTTGCATTGTTCTCTGAGCAGTTCACGACTAGCTTGACTCATTTGCAGCCCTACTAATTCACAAGATTTTCCTGATAGAACATATTTATAGTTCTTTGCATTTCCATGTCAGATTATTATGTATTTTGTCACTTTCCTGGATATCAATATTTCAATGGAAGTCCTCTTATATTCATGTTTTTCTATATCAGGTTTTAACTGATTTGTGCAAAGCACACCTACAATACTTGTCGGCAGCCAATATTGGAATTCTTCTGGACATTTTTTCTTCTGTTGCATCACATGCCCACCAACTGAACAGCGAGAATATTCTGCTGAAGAAGCTAGAGAAAGCATGTTCTATACTGGAGCTCTCTGATCCTCCTGTAGTTCATTTTGAAAATGAGTCATTCCAAAATTACCTCAACTTCCTTCGTGATTTGCTAGTGGATAATCCAGCCATATCTAGGGAGATGAATGTAGAACTGCAACTTGTGGAAGTGTGCGAACGAATATTGCAGATGTATCTGAACTGTACTGGGTCTCAAACCACACAACGGAAACCTGTTAACGAGCTGGTGGTACACTGGATTCTTCCACTGGGTGCAGCCAAAAAGGAAGAATTGGCAGCAAGGACTACTTTGCTTGTATCAGCTTTGCGCATTTTGAGTGATTTAGAAATGGATTCCTTTAGGAGGTGCATCTCACGATTCTTTCCTTTGTTAGTAGATCTTGTGAGGAGTGAGCATGGCTCAGGAGAAGTCCAACAAATTCTTAGTAACATTTTTCAATCATGTATAGGCCCCGTTTTAATGGGATGAGTCACTAAATATCTGTTTTGATATCTAATTATTTATATCAAATTTTTGTTATATGTTCGGGTGGGAAGCTTTTCACCTGCGTAATATATATATATATATATATACACTCTGTAAACGTCCTGTCGATGTAAGATTTGATTGGATTGGCAGTACCAATACAAATAAATTTTTGGTTCTTCATTCAAAACTTGTCTCAACCTTTGTTGAATGAAGATTTTTAAGTTGCCAGAAACTATTTTTGTATGCATCTAGAAGTGTCCATGAGTGGGCATTTGACGCATTTTATGCAAGTATTTTAACTGCGCTAGTTGCCATACTCCATTCCACTGCTGCAATTGTATTGAATCTTGTTTCTATTTTTGAGATGGAGGTTTTGTCAAATCCAAAAATCTGCATCCACGAAACAATATCCATGCCATTACATATTTGTATGACCAAGGACTAAAATTTGTTTCTTCTTTAGTTGCATGACTCGAGGTGAAGTTTCACTGGAATTTTAAAATCTCTTAAAAAGATGTCACGTACACAAAGGAAAGGAAAAGGGAAAAATATGGAAAAGTGGCAAATTATATTTTGGACTCCTCGTCTATGATATTTTGCGTGTTATTTATTAATATAATGCGTTTTGATAGAAATTTACACATGAATTTTTAAAATTTATTAGTTTCTATTAACAACGTTAACAGGAGTTTACAGTTGACAGTTCTCTTTTTTAGATTCTCTACTTTGTGTGTTCATTTTCGGTGATTTTGATTCTCCTTTTTGTTTTTGTTTTTTTGTTTTTTGTTATCTATTCTTTGATTATTTGTTTTTGGATTATCTATTTTTCAATTATTTGTTTTAACTATAATCAATGGATGAAATTTTTGAGAATGAGAGTATTGATTGTTATTCGATTGTCGATTGTTATGAATTTTCAGTTTGTTTTTATTGTTCTAATCATTAGTTGTTAGTTTTTTTTTTTTTTTTTTTTTTTTGCGTTTTCTATGCTTTTTAATTTTGTTTTTGTGTATTTGATTTTTTTATTCAGTTTATAAATAATAAATATGCACTTTACAAAAAATGAACCTACGGTTTATAAAAAATAAACTTACAGTTTACTGATAATGAATTATGAATTCTCTGATTATTTTTATTATTTTAATCTTTAGTTATTAGTTTTTTTTTTTGTATTTTGTATTTTGTTTCTGTGTATTTGATTTTTTTATTCAATTTAGGAATAATGAACATGTACTTTATAAATAAATGAACCTACAGTATATAAAAAATGAACTTACAATTTATAAAAAAAATGAATATGTGCTTTATAAAAAATGAATTTATAGTTTACTGATAATTGATTCTAAATTATATGCTTGTTTTTATTGTTTTAATCTTTAGTTGTTTACTTTTGTGTTTTTTTTTTATTCTGCTTTCGTATGTTTGATTCTTTTTGTTCAGTTTATGAATAATGAATTTGTATTTTATAAAAAAAAAATGAACATATGATTTACAAAAAATGAATCTACAGTTTATAAAAAAATGAATTTATAGTTTACTGATAATAAATTATGAATTTTGTTTTTATTGTTTTAATTTTTAATTGTTAGCTTTTTTTTTTGTGTTTTTTATATTTTTTTTATTTTGTTTTGTATGTTTGATTCTTTTTGTTCAGTTTATGATACATTCGGTCAAGGCAAGTCCAATAAGGATCCATTAAAACTTCAAAACACAATCACAAGAGGAATGCTAAAAAAGTTTAAATATGCACTTGAAATTTTTATACAAGGAAAGATATGAAAATAATTGGCTCAAACAGACCAATGATTACATGAACCCCAAATGCATGAAGATGAGAATCCAATGGAACCCAATTGATGGAGAGGACCAAAGCCCAACATCATTCCGCTATAGCATGGAATTGAGCCCAAAATGTGAAGACAAGCTCAAATGTTAAAAATCTATGTCAGATTTGTTTAGTTGACATTGTCTTTTTATTCCCATAAAAAATTCTCTTCATTGGCTGAATATCACATTGCTTTTAGTCAGGATTCTTTAGTTAGTTATTTATTTGTGTAAGAAATCTTGAAATAAAGTGTTTTAATGCTAGAAATTAGTTAGGCCAGATCATGACAATCAATATGATTATTTGCTTTTAGTCTTTATGTGAGAGTGAGATTAGTTATCCTAATAGGTTTAGAAATTGTAAATCGGCCAAATCATATAATGTTGAACTAGAGAGGGTTTTTTAGGGTTTTCTTAACATTTGTAAAGGGTATTTAAGCCTCTATTGGTTATTAATAAAAAAACATATGCTTTTTGTTTAAACTTTGTGAGATTGATTCTCTTCTTTAGTTCTTGAGTGGACTTAGTGAGATTGTTCAGTGAGTTTGATAATTTCACAAAATTAGTTTAATCTAGATTTTGAATTACTTGGTTGATTTAGGATTGAGATTAACATAACTTAAATCACATATTCCAAGTTGCTAGAAAACAACTTTTCGAGAGATCTAATTTAGATTTAAGAATTTATCTTTTTCTTTATCTTTGAATTATACTTGGGACTTGTGTTCATCAAATGGGTCAGAAGCTAATTTCACCTCATTTGTATCAGTTTATGAATAATGAACATGCACTTTATAAAAAAAAAACCTATAATTTACAAAAAATGAACCTACATTTTATAAAAAAAAATGAACCTACAGTTTACTGATAATAAATTATGAATTCTTTATTTTTTTATTGTTTTAATCTTTAGTTAGTTTTTATGTGTTTTTTATATTTTTTTATTCTATTTTTATGTGTTTGATTCTTTTTGTTCAAATTAGAAATAATGAACATGCAATTTATAAAAAATGAACTTACAGTTTACAAAAAATGAACTTATAGTTTATAAAAAAAAAATGAATATACAGTTTACTGATAATGAATATATAGTTTATATAAGCTAAACCTATAGTTTACATTAAATCCACAAAATCATTATACTGAATTTTGGATAAAAATGAATATATAGTTTATTACTAATGAACCTACACTTAATGAAAAATGAAATTACAATTTATAAAAAATGAACTTACAATCTATATCCAAATGAACTTACACTTTATAAAAAATGAACTTATAATTTATTAACTAAATGTAACAGATATTAATATGTTAAGGTAAAAAGATGCGTGTTTTTTTTCCTCACATGTGCTGAGTTTTGGTCCATATTGTTATATGGATATAGGTGCATGATATAAGAATCCTGGAAAAGTATTATGTGGTTTTACACCTTTCATTCTATTAGCACATATTGTTAATCTTGTAACATTTTTGAAATGTCTAATTTAGTTCAAATTTGTTCTAAAAATTAAAAAAAAAAAAATTCATAGATTTTTATAGACAAATATGTTTAGATAAATTTAAATTTAAATCACAAAAATATTAATAAATACACTTTAAATTTTTATTTTCAAAATAATTTGAATATCATATTTTTTAAAAAAATTAAGTTAAAATTATGAAAAATAAAAAGTTAGGTTTGAAATTTTTTTTGAAAAGAATTATTTAAAAGTATATATTTTTAATATTTATATATTTCAAAGTTCATCTTTCTTTAAATGTCAATCACCATAATTTTTATACAATATTTTTTAAAAAAAATATGAAAGCTTTTTTTAAATATAAATAAATCTAAAAAATACAAAAAAATAAATGTATAAATTAATTCTTATTCATCGCCATAAATTAATTCTTATTCATCGCCATTATCATATGTTCTTCATCATCTCCTATTTCAAATATAATTAAAAATTTTAAATCTAATTCAAAATCAAACCAGTTTGATTTTTCGATTTATTTTAAAATTTCAATGAGTTTAGTTTGATTTGATTTTAATAAAAAAATTTCAATTTAATCGAATTAAACTGAACTTATTTATACCTTAAATCTATATCAAATCAAACCAAGAAGGTTCAAAACTATTTGATATTCATTATTTATATTAAGAATAGATAGAAATATATTATTTATAGTAAAGTATTTAAAATATATTATAATATATATTATTTATATTAAAAATATTTTAAAAATTAATTTAAAAAATTTGAACCTAAATAAACCGAACCAAATCAATTTAATTTAATTCTATTTGTATACTTAATTCAATTTGATTTTATTTGTATTTTTTGAGAGTTTGGCTTTTTTTTTTATTTTATAGTTTGATATCCTTAATTCAGTTCAAATCCTACTTTGAAATGCATAAACATTAAAAAAAATTAAAATTGTAATAATTTTTTTAACTTTTTATTTTTTTGATAATTTTAATTTAATTTTCACAAATATGGCATTTATTTTGGAAAATAAATAAAAATTAAAGTTATCTTATTAGTATTTTTTGTATGACTTAAATGTAAATTCATCTAAATATATTTTGTTTATAAAATATATACAATTTTTTCTTTTTTTATTTTTAGAACAAATTTGAACTATTAAAAGGTCAAATGAGTAATTTTTCTAAAATTTTAATGATGTTAGTAATTTTCGAACATATATGTGCTAATGTTGGAACCTCAAACCCCTCGTTATTATAAAAAATTTCACAGATTTCGAAGTGTAAAACGGTGAAACCACATTGATCTTTTTTTTTTAAAACACTTTTTCTAAAGGAAAATATACCGTGTCCTTTGCAATACCAACGTGTAATGCTATTAAGATTACATTTAGTTCTTTTTTTCTAAAAAAAAAAATTTATTAAGGTTTTTTTAAAATTTTATATTAAATTTGATTCTATATCCATCAATTTTTTATTTAGTTCTATTAAATTTTATATTAATTTTATTTATTCTCTCTAATCACATAAAATTATTTAGAAAAATTATATACAGTGTTAAAATAATATTATTACCATCAAAGTTATTTTAATATTTTTAAATATTATTTTATAATTATAAAAATGAATAATATAAATATAAATTAATATGTAAAATATAGAAAATAAATACTATAAATTAAATTTAATATAAAATTAAAAAAATCAAATGTGATATTAATTTTGTCAATATCGTTAGTTGACAACATCTAGCTTTGTTATTAAAAAAAAAGCAACCTGTCCCCTTAATCAGGCTTCTTTAAAACGACAAACTATGGGATACGTGGTTGGGAAACGTGCAGATTATTGGCTCAATAAGTAACTTGTGCTAAATAATGAAAGATTAAAATTTCACATCCCTTTAAAAACTTTCTCCCAATTGATTGTTATATATATATATATATATATATATATATATATATATATATATATATATATATATATATATATATATTATTGTGAAAAGAATTTATTATTATGTGTA
>CATIWR010505488.1:0-21183 GCA_949677035.1 Omphalea diandra | reverse complement strand
CTTGGGCTTCCTTTTACATGCCTTAGCCGAATTGGGTCATGCTTGGATGCTCTCCATAAGTTGGGCTCCATTGTATTAAGTTAAGTGCTCCATTTGAAGAGTTTAAGCTCCCATCAGCTTTTAATTGGCTTCACGCATCCTTTGCTCTTCTTGGGCTAATCAAAGTGCAATTCTTTGTTGCATGAATGCTCCAATTTCATCCTTAAACTTCTTTAGCCTTCCTTTTATGATTGGGCCTTGAAGTCGGGATCCTTTGCTTTAGCCTTAGCTATTTGCATCAGAGCCTACAAGAACCCTTTTTTTTTTTTGTTCATCCCATGTTTAGCTAGCCAATGAAGCCTAGTCCCTTAAAATATTAAATTGATCATGTTTAATTTAAGATGAGATTTGGTTTTTACTATTACAAGGGTTTGGTGAGTGTTTTATTTTTTGAGGTGGAAATGAGAGAATGTTATTTGATTAATTGCTTGATTTTTGAATTATTATCTTGTGTGATTTTATAGTAACTCTTCTTTCTTCCTCTAAAAAAAGAAGAGAAGAAAAAATAAATAAATAAAGAAAAAGTTCAAAAAAATAAATAAATAAAAGAGGAAGAGGAAGATGTATTTCTTTATCAAGGCAGTTTAATTATATTTTGTAAAAGATATCAAGTAAGGGCCCGAAATTTCTATTATTTTTAGGGTTTGTGAAAGTAGGATTATGTTTGGGCATGAGATTTGTTCTTTATTAAGAGATCATGTGAGTTTCATTTCAGAAAATATTTAGTAAGCATGATCAATTATTTTGTAGTCCACTAGCCTAAAAACACATGTCGTCTACCAAGGCCCCATTACAACCAAAAGAAATTTACCTTTTGATTTGTGCTTGTATTTGAATTAAAGTGGTGGAGAGGTGATTTACTTTCAAGCTTATGGTTGACTTTTGGGCTATTTGTTGGATGATGAAAGCATACACTAACCTTTAAACACTTGGAATAAGGGAAAAGTTATGTGAAACTTGATAAATGAATTTGTTTTTTTTTTCTTTTTTTGGGATTTGTGAATGGATAATGTTTGATGCATTTGATTTAGGGTTAGTTATTATTAAACAAGTATGCTAGAACACAAATTTTTTCAAGTTTGAGAATTAATGAATTTTTCACATAGCTCGATTAATTCGATTTGTTATGATGACGATGAAGGGATGAAATGTGTTTATGAGTCAATTGTATTAGTTTTTATGTGTTTTGTGCTTAGTGTTTTTTCTAATTTAGTTTTGAGTTTTTTGTTCATGTCTTTTTTTTTCCCCCATTAGCTTAGTATTTTTGCTTAGGGACAAACAAAATACTAAGTGTGGGGGAATTTGATAAGTTTTTTATTTTAAATTTTTTTAGGGCTAGTTTTTTTGTTAATTAAGTCTAATTTGGAAAAAATACTAGATAATGTCTCACTTTTGGTTTGTATTTTTAAATTTTTTAGGAAATCCTAAAAATTGGAGCTTATTGATGAATTTTGGGAGTTTTATGGCCGAAATTGTGCAGTTTCAGAAGTTCAAGGACCGAATATAAATTTGATTATTCAGGTACCAGTTTTGATATTTTTCAGATAGAGTTTGAGTCCAATTTCCATTCAAATTAAGAAGGGCCTGAGAGTCCATGAAATTATGGGAATTTCACCGGCTCTTATTCACAAGAGAGGAAGTTTGGTTTGTTATGATTCCTAATTGGTGTAGGATGCTATTTTTCATATTTTAAAGGGGAATAGAAGACTATAAATAGGGTATGAAGTCTTTGTAAAGGGAGGATTATTATTTTTTTTAGAGAGTTTTTGCTTTGTTTTATTTCTGGAGAAGAAGTCATCCACAAAAGAAGGATTATTGGTCAACTATCAAGTTTGAAGATAATTGAAGAATACAAGGGTTTTTATTATGAACACTTGTCTATTTTATTTTCTCTTTATTTTGATGTTGGTTAGTAATTCGATTATGAACTAAATTAATTAGGCACTTGGGTATGATGAACCCTAAGATGAGTTTTGAATTGTGATTTTTTAGATAATACAATCTTTTCATTATTTTATGGAATTCAATTGTGTTTGCTCTTTATTTCCTTAAATTGATATATTCAGAATATTGATTCTTGTTTTAATTCTTTAAACTTAGATTGAGAAATCAAGTTATTGAATAGATTTAGCATAATTGAAAGGAGTTGCATGTACCCCTAAATGTAGGATAACATAAATCTTCTAGATTAGGATCAAATCTAATAGTGAAATTCAAGGAACTATAATGTAATTTTATGGGGTTTTAATTAGGAAGAGATTCCAATTAATCAACCTAAAATTAGATGTTAATGATATTGAGAAAGACTTTAACATACTAAAGGAATTTCCACGGTTCCATAAACATTGAATTAGATTGTATTGTTGGAAAATCAATTTCTTAATAAGTCTTAGGAGGATTCAATACTTGAGTGCTCTTTGTCATATTGATCACCTTTATCCCACTCTCTAGTTCGTATTTTCATTATTTTAGTTTATTGAATTATTTTATTTTATTTTAATTAGTTAATTAATTCACTTAAAATTACCAGTTAAATAATAGAGAAAGAGCTAATATTAGTACTTTTAGTCCTTGAGGGATTGACACTCAATTCTCCTATGCTATACTATACTCGATAGGTGCACTTCCCTACTCGATCTATAGGTGTTAGCCTCGGATCGTATCAGATAGTTTATAGTTTTGGCTATATAAGGAACATTGCTAAAGACTAGAAAAAGGATGGAAACTTTGGTGAACATTTGTAATCAACTAGAGAACATCTAGTAAGCTATTTATGCAAACCTTTTGTTGTTATTTTAATTTGGGTAAAGTGAGGATTATTTTTTAACTCATTGAGAGTAAATTTTCTTGAGTACAAAAAGTGTAATTGCTGCTTATTTTGAGAGGCATTGACACTACTTGGATCTATCATTGCTAGTCGTTAAAAGGTTAGTATTATACCTAGAAAAATACCAAGGGTTAGGTTGGCTCTCTTTTCCTTGTTGAAAAAGAGTAATTGTAAAAGGTTATACTTAAGCCTGGAAAAGGGAAAGTTCTTGCGTAGCCTAGAAAAGGAAATGTTTTTCTTGAGTTAGGAAAAAGAAAAGAAAAGGCCTAAGTGAATGCTTGGGAAATAGAGTAGGCACATTGTCGAACCACTATAAATTTTTATGTTGATTAATCTTTGTTGCTTATGCTATCATTGTTTGTGGTTTTTATTTACAGCCCAATTCACCCCACCTCTTAGGTTTCCTCATATCTATCCAAACCAACACCAATTTGCACACTCATATTTCCAATGCACATGCCTATATGCCTCAACTAGCTTATCCTTACTCCTTTTAAACCCAAAACATATGGTTGTATGTTTCAAGCAGATGGCCATCCGCCCTTTGAATCTCACTTTTAAAAACTCATGCCCATTCATCTTCCTCATATTTTTTCTTCATTTGATGATAGGTTAGTACCATAAAAATAACCTCTTGAGCTGCAAGTGCATAAGTGGTTAAGTAATAAAGTGTACAAGAGTATGGTATCGTTCCCTCGAGGATCGAGATTAAGTACTAAGCATTTTATTCCTTATATTATATAGGAATTCAATATAAAAGAATATTAAAACTAGAATTAAAACCAAGTAAAATATAAATAAATTAATTAGCTAAGGGTTCCACTTCACTTGGTGACTTTCTAATGGGTTCATAATCCTTATCTAATTGTTTCATTCATCAAGTGCTACTATTGAGTTACCATGGTGATCACTTAATCCCTTTCAAGTAGAAACTAACTTGTAAAACCATATTAAGCTAACGGTTTCTTAACTCAAATGGTAGACATCATGCAATTGTCTCACAAAGTAGGACTCAATTGATAACAATGGTTTATTAAGGTTCCTCAACTCAATAATAAAACAAGCAAATTATTGAAGGATCTATTCTATGAAAGGCATGTCTCCATTGTCGATTTATGGAACTAAGATTATTAATGGCCAATTAATTAAACATGTTGCATTCAACAATTACTAACACAAATAATGCATGAAATCCAAAAGATTTAATTCAGGAAAAAACCAATATGAGTCACATAAGATCCATTTACAACCCTAATATAAAGAGAATAAGCTCATAATAGAAGAAAAAGAAGAAGAAACAATCAAACTAATAATATTGGAAGCCATGGACTTTGTAAGACTAAGTTGGTTAAACCTTAGTAAAAGTACTCTTTTGATCTTGACAATGTAGATTGATATGCTCTAACATCTTTTTTAAGTGTTAATTTTATAGTTTTTAAGATAGGTATGCATTGGAAGTTGGATGGAAGTCTAAATCTTAAGTTTTATGAAAGACATCCTACTTTGTGGCCAAGAACTTCAAATTCATGATCACGACCTTACAAGAAGAATGGATGACTTTGGTCCAGATAGATTCGTGAAGCAAATCGCTGTCACGGCCTAAGCAATAAAGCAATGGTTACTAAATATATGAATTCGTGATGACCATCACATTAGGAATCACGACCGCGACTTTTGGAGTTGCTTGGAGGGAACTGAGCTTACATGCTATGGGTCCAAGATAATCGCTAACATATCAAAATTCATGATAGAGAAATAGCCTTTGAGACCGCAACCCACTGAAGAAATTTCTCCTTATCAAACAAAAGGATTCACAGTACCAGTCGCATCTAAGAAGAAATTAAATCGCGACCACGACTTTTGGTTGGTTGAGAGAACATAATGACTATTTTTCTTGGAAGATAAATAAGAATATGCCATATGGACTAGCCATTAGATACAAATGAGGTTCTCTATTATGATTTCAACCTTTTTAGCATAAGATAAGAAATCACAACCGTGACTCATCAGTTACGATTGCGAATGGTGTCTAACATGCATTTAATGTAAGATTTGTCTAGCTTGCCTTAGAGATTTAGACATAGTGTAACATCCCCATCCACAATCATTGGCATTATCACATGAACATATTTATTTCATAAATGATATGAAATCTCACATGAACATATGCATTAGATAAATAATCATTTAGATATATGAATTTGATAAGCACAACAATGACACATGCACCATTGCATTTGGGACACTTGAACATATATGTAATGTTTGTATAGTTGCATAAAAAATTGTTTTATGTTGTGTGCATGTTATAGCATAATAAATAATGGTGTTATAGAGATTATTTTAAAGTATAAGGAGCATCTAGGGATTAGGAGATGGATGGAGGTGCTTAAAGAGTGAAGAAGAGGGACAAAAAAAGGAAAGTGAGCTTCCAACCAATAGAAATGCAACCCCATGATTTTGTCTTGTTACAATAGGTTTACAAGTGGAATTTTCAACCATTTAGGGTTAGAATATAAAGCTTAGACATGAGGTACAATAAAAGAAAGAGTGCTAAGGAAGAAAGAAAGGAAAGAAGAAGAAGAAGAAGAAGAAGAAGAAGAGGGAGAAAAGTGAGCTGCCTAAGGAAGAAGCCTAAGGTTTTCTGGTTCTGGGACAATAGGAAAGTTAGTTTATCTTCTTTTCAAATGAAATTAACCCCTCATGACATGTTAATCATGCATGGTTAATGGGAATTATGGAGTGTTTGAGGTAGAACTCTTGGATGGAAGTTGAAATTCAAAAGAACAAGAGCTGATTGTGTTGATTTGTTGCTAGAGCATAATTTATACCCGTGATTTCATAACCATAAAAGAGGAACTAGAGAAAGTGAAAAATATGAAAGTTGTAGCTTTATGCCTCATCTAAATTCACATGAAACAGTTTTTCTTTATTTAATGTGTGTGAGGAGTTATCCATCATTAGGGCTAGTTCACAACCAACCAAAATCACCTCAATCTTTATGTTATCTTATATTTTGATGGCCTTAGGTTCTGATTCTGACAAAGTGTAAAATAAAAAATTTTGAGGGTTATATCTCTTATAAATACCTGTAAAGCAGTTTGGATTGACTTGTTGTGTGGAAAGAGATATGGCTTACTGATTGTAACTGACCCTGTACCCAGATGAAACCTCACCTATCTTTTAATTCTGCTTTCCAAGAATTTGATAGCCATAGATTAGGAATTTGATGATGTGTTAAACTTTAAAGTTGTACATTTATATGTTATCTACATGATTATAAAATATTGTTAGCAAATTTTATATGGTTGTTGAGATATTGCCCCATCATTATGACTAATTATCACTTTGTTGAAAATCTGCTCACCCTGAGATTGGTCATTTGTTTTGGTGATTTTATAGACTTAACTAGACACCAGATTAGACAATGAGTAAAACATGAACAATGTTCCTTTCTGTGTTTTGTAATTTTTGGTAAATCAATTTTGCAATTTGATTTGTACAATTTGAGATATACCTAAGAATGTAAGACCTACTCAGACTGAGATAACATTAAAATAGGGCAAAATTCAAAAATTCACCCCATTTTCTTTGTGTCTTATATTAGCATGAAATTTGAAGATTTTGTATCATTATTTGTCTAGTTTATTTGAAAAAAGAATCAAATCATTTAGATAAGTATATCTAAAATTATTTCTATGAGATTGTGGCAAGCTCACGCTGTCACATAACGAAAAACATGCATAAACACTAAGTCCACTTGTATAGATCATGCCATAGGTGCATACCAAGAATTTATAATCATTTTGGCATACTTATAACCATGTACATATCAAATTTTAGGATCTCAACACTTTGAGGAAGCCCTAGAGAGAGAACCAAGCCTATCGTAAAGGTTGGTTACTTCAAAAGGTGAGTAAAAATGACAATTAGATTCTAATGTGCATATGTGTAATAATTTTATGATCTTATTATGTCCTATTACATGTATATGTGATTGAATTATTACCTTTTACATATGAATACAAGTTAAACAATAATTATATGCTCTTAATAATTACTTGGTATACCATTGTTATGAACACTTGCATATGGAACTAAAAGGACGTTGTGACCGACTTGTCAAACACTTACAAATCACGTGGAAAATGTACTAATATGTCCCATTGGCACATGTTATTGATCAAATGGTTCACTTGCTAAATGCTGGCCAACAAAATCAAATGTCACTTGAATCACATGAATTCCTAGGATAGTGTTTGCCTTACAAGATCACGATAGAAAAATAAATCTACTTACATAGTTAATTGTTATACTTGTAATGTATCCTAGTTATATTCTTATGTTGGTTGTGCCATAAGAATCTGACTATTATTTTTATTCACTGAGTCGCAACTCACCAAATCGTAAATTTTTTTCAAATATTAAAGCATACGATTAGACATTTTAGTGCTTAGGGTTTTGCATTGAGACACATGCACCACAGGTTCTCAGCTGAATTCCAACTCTCTCTCTCTCTCATTGTGTCATGTACATACATCTAGGTAGGAACCAATTTATAGTCACTAGCCTTGAAATTAGTTAACATATATATATATATATATATATATATTAAATACATGTTGGATTGTATGTGTATGATGAATAAAACCTTTATGCATATGTATTTTGGACATGAATGTTATGAGTTTTGTAAATTAAATTGGTCATTACACTTTTTGGTATCAGAACAGGAATAGGTCCTATAGGGACATACATATGAACATGACATGACATTTGCACTATTATGCATTATGATATGACATAGTCTTATATGTCTATAGGGTATTAGCATAGGGTAGTCATGGTAGTACCCATGGCTCACCAAGGAGAGAGGAGTTAGCCGATTTGCATTCCATAAAAGCATCAAGCCAACCATTGAGAGATCAACCTGTTGACACAATTAGATCTCTTACACATTATCATGCACAACACATATCTCATGGTTAATCACAATATAGAATTGGTGAACCAATAGTGTAGAGTCTAGAAATTCAAAGAGAGAGAAGGTATGACAAATTAAGAAAACAAGGTGTAGTTGACTTCAGTGGTACCACAAATCCATTAGTGGCAGGCACATGACTAAAAAAAATACATATAGTTTTGAATTTGATGAAGTGCACACTAGAAGAAAAGTTTGATTATGCAGTGTTGCTATTATAGGGGGATGCATATGATTAATGGGAAACCATTCCATAGAGTGATGCCTAGCCTCCAGTGCTTACATGGGATGGTATAGAGCATGAAAAACACTTAAGGATTGTGTTGCAAATTTTGAGAGAAAAATAGTTATTTGCTAAATTAAGCAAGTACGAGTTATGGATTGACCATGTGGTATTTTTAGGACATATAGTTTCTGAAAAGGGCATAGAGGTGGATCCAAACAAAATTGAAGCAATAGTAAAATGGAAAAACTCCAGAGAATGTTGTAGAAGTCCAAAGTTTCTTAAGACTAGCTAGGTATTATCGTTAATTTGTTAAGGGGTTTTCACTTATAGTTGCTCCTTTGGCTAAGTTACTTCAAAAAAATGCACCATTTCAATGGTCTAATGCATGTCAAGAGAGTTTTGATGAATTAAAAGATAGATTGACATCAGCTCTATTGTTAGTCATTCCTACTAGTAATGGAGAATTTGTAATATATAGTGATGCCTCTCATCAAGGTTTGAGATGTGTTTTAATGCAGCATGGTAAGGTAATTGCATATGCATTTAGACAACTGAAACGTTATGAATTATCTTATCCAGTACATGACCTAGAACTTGCTGCCATTGTGTTTGCTTTGAAAATATGGAGACACTACTTGTATGGAGAAATTTTTCAGATTTTACATATCGTAAGAGCTTGAAGTATTTGATGAGCTAAAAAGAATTAAACTTGAGATAGAGGTGGTGGTTAGAACTTATAAAGGATCATAATTGTACCATTAAGTATCACCCAGGGAAGGTAAATGTGGTTGTTGATGCTTTAAGTAAGACATCAAGAAGCGGTGTAGCTCATTTATAGGTATTTCCATTGTCTTATTTAGTTCAATTATGAGCTATGAATATAAAACTAAACATACAAAAGAATGAGGTATTGATTGCTACTTTTCCAGTGAGACCAATGTTGCATGATCGAATTAAAGAAGCATAGGGCAGGGATCCAAAGTTACAAAGAATGATTGAAATAGTAAAACATGCGAGACATAGAGATTTTGATATTCGAAATGATGCCTTGATGTTGGGTTCTCGTATTTGCATGCCTAACATTGATAACTTGCAAAGGGAAATCCTAGAAAAAACACATAATGCTCTATATGCCATGCATGCAGGAATGACGAAGATGTAGAACACCTTGTGATCTCATTTTTGGTGGCTTCAGATGAAGAAAGATGTAGCAATCAATGTTTTAACGTGTTTGACTTATCAGCAGATCAAAATGGAACATCAAGCACTAACTAGAAAATTGAAACCATTAATGATTCAAGTATAGAAATGGGAAAGAATAACTATGGACTTTGCATATGGGTTACCAAGGACTTTGAAGAAGAATGATGTTATATGGGTGATCATTGATAGACTAACTAAGTCAGTTCATTTTTTTTTATTTGATGAGGTAGTTCACTCAAGCGCTTAGCCAAGAAATATATGGATGAAATTGTCAGATTACATGGTGTTTCGATGTCCATTGTTTCATATAAAGATCCATGATTTACATCTTGATTTTAGGTCAATTTGCAACAGGTTTTAGGTACCAAGTTGAGTTTTAATACCGCTTTTCATCCTCAGATAGATTGGCAATTAGAAAGGACAATTCATACACTTGAAGACATGATTTGAGCTTGTGTGATAGAGTTTAAAGGTGCATGGGATGGATAATTTGCCTTGATTAAATTTCCTTATAATAATCATTATCACAACAATATACATATAGCACCATATGAAGCACTATATGGGAGAAAATGTCGAAGTCCTATCTACTGGGATGAAAAAGGGATACGTATTTTATAAACGCCAAAACTAGTCCAAGGCATAATGGATAAGGTGAGGCTAATCAAGAGCAAACTCAAAACAGCACAAGATAGGCAAAATAGCTATGCAGATCAACATATAAGAGAAATGGAATATGAGGTGGGAGACAAAGTGTTCCTTCGAGTTTCACCATAGAAAGGAATAATTTGATTTGGCAAGAAGGGGAAATTAAGTTCACGATACATAGGGCCCTATGAGATCCTAGGTAGAATCGGTCCATTGTCTTACAGGCTAGCACTACCACTTGAAATGGCTTAGATTCATGATGTATTCCATGCGAGTATGTTAAGAAAGTATCATTATGATCCTACACATATACTTAGGGATCCAATAATAATAATTACAAATGATGTAAGTTACATTGAAGAACGAATGGAAATCATTGGTTATGAGACAAAACAATTACAAAATTAAGAAATCCCTTTAGTTAAGGTGTTATGGAGAAATCACTCACAATAAGAGGCTACATGGGAAACTAAAGAGAACACGAAACAACATTATCCATATTTGTTTACAGGTATTGAATTTCGAGGATGAAATTTTTTATAAGAGGGGAAGAACTGTAACATCCCCATCCACATTTATTGGCATTATCACATGAACGTATTCATTGTACAAATGATTTCAAATGCCACATGAACATATGCATTGGATAAATGATTACTTAGATACACGATTTGAATAAGCACGATGATAACACTTGCACCGTTGCATTTAGGACACTTGAACATATATGTAATGTTTGTATAGTTGCATCGCAAATTTCCTTATGTTGTGTACATGTTATAGCATCATAAATAATGGTATTATAGAGTTTATTTTAAAGTATAAGGAGCATATAGGAATTAGGAGATTGATGGAGGTGCTTAAGGAATTAAGAAGAGGGACTAAAAGAGGAAAGTGAACTTCCAACCAAGAGGAATCAACACTATTATTTTGTCTTGTTATAATAGGTTTACAAGTTGAATTTTTAACTCTTTAGGACCATAATACAAAGCTTAGATGTGAGGTACAATAGAAAAAAGAGAAAGCTAAGGAAGAAAGAAATGAATGAAGAAGAAGAATAAGAAGAAGAAGAATAAGAAGAAGAAGAAGAAGGAGAGGGAGAAGAGTGAGCTGCCTAAAGAGGAAGCCTAAGGTTTTCTAGTTCTGAGACAATAGGTAAATTAATTTATCTTATTGTCAAATGAAATTAATCCCTAATGACATGTTAATCAGGCATGGTTAGTGAGAATTATGGAGTATTTAAGGTAGAACTCTTGGATGGAATTTGAAATTCAAAAGAACAAGAGTTGATTGAGTTGATTTTATTGTTAGAACAAAATATTGTACCCACGATTTCATAATCCTATAAGAGGAATTAGAGAAAGTGCAAAATATGAAAGTTGTAGCTTTATGATTCACCTTTATGAAAATGAAACATTGTTTTTTGATTTGGTGTGTGTGAGGAGTTATGGCTCCTTCATTAGGGGTGGTACACAGCTAACTAAAATCACCTTAATCTTTCTGGTTTCTTATATTTTGATGGCCTTATGTTATGATTTTAGCAAAGTATAAAACATAAAATTTTGGGATTATAATCTTTATAAACACTTGAATATCATTTTGGATTGATTTATTGTATGGAAATAGATATGGCTCATTGATTGTAACTGATCCTGTATCTGAATGAAACCTCACTTGTCTTTTAATTTTTATTTTTCAATAATTTGATAGCCATAGATTAGGAATTTGGTGTTGTGTTAAACTTGAAAGTTGTATATTTATTTATTATCTGCATGAATGTAAAATATTGTTGCCAAATTTTATATGGTTGTTGAGATATTTTCCCTTCATTATGACTGATTATCACCATGTTGAAAATCTACTCACCCTGAGATTGGTCATTTGTTTTGGTAATTTTATAAACTGAATTAGATAATGAGTAAAATGTGAACAATGTTACTTTATGTGTTGTGTAACTTCTGGTAATTCAATTTTGTAATTTTATTTGTACAATTTGAGATATACCTAAGAATGTATAACCTACTTAGACTAAGATAACATTAAAACAAAGCAAAATTTAAAAATTCACCCCATTTTCTATGTGTCTTATATTAGCCTGAAATTTGAATATGTGAAAAAAGAATCAAGTCATTTTGATAAGTATATCTAGAATTATGTTTGTAAGAGTATAGCATGCTCAGGCTACCATATAAGGAAAAACATGTATAAACATTAGGTCCACTTGCACGGATCATGTCATAGGTGCATACTAAGCATTCATAATCATTTTGGCATACTTATAACCATGTATGTATCAAATGTTAGGATCTTAACACTTTGAGGAAGCCCTGGAGAGAGAACCAAACCTACCGTAAAGGTTGGTTACATCAAAAGGTGAGTAAAAATGATAATTAGATTCTAATGTGTATATGTGTGATAATTTTATGATGTGATTATATCCTATTACATGTATATGTGATTGAATTGTTACCTTTTACATATGAATACAAGTCAAGGAAGAATTATATGCTCTTAATGATTACTTGATATACCATTATTATGAACACTTGCATATGGAACCAAATGGACGTTGTCAAACACTTGAAAATTACGTGGAACATGGAATAATATGTCCCATTGGCACATGTTATTGATCAAATGGTTCACTTGTTATATGCTAGCCAACAAAATCAAATGTCACTTGAATCACATAAATTCCCAAAAGTAGTGTTTGCCTTACAAGGCCACGACACAAAAATAAATCTATTACACTTTCACTTGCATAGTCAATCGTTATACTTGTAATACATCTTGGTGATATTCTTATGTTGGTTGTGCCATAAGAATATGACTATTATTTTTATTCACTGAGTCGCAAATCAATAAATTGCAAATTTTTTTCAGATACTGAAGCATAAGATTGGACATTTTGGTGCTTAGGGTTTTGCATCGAGACACATGGACCACATGTCGTCGGCTGAATTCCAACTATCTTCCCTTGTGTCATGTACATACATCCAGATAGGAACCAGTTTATAGTCACTAGCCTTGAAATTGGTTAACATATATGTACATTAAATACATGTTGGATTGTCTATGTATGATGAATAAAACCTTTATGCATATGTATTTTGGACATGAATGTTATGAGTTTTGTAAATGAAATTAGTCATTACATATATAGACTGATATTAGACATGAAAAAAATCATATACAGGAATATGAGTGATTGAGAAGGAATTTGTCTATTATGTATTTATGAGAAATTTATCTCTGGGCCCCTCAATAAGTTAGACTCAAAAGACTACAAGGCCATATAAAGATGAATTATAAAGGTTATCAGTGCTATTTTACAATAGTCCATTTATAGATTGAGAAGCAATTAAACTATATAAGGATGACATGATCAATGCCTTATGTTCAATTAAGATATAATGTGACAAAAGGTTTATAATAACATTTGTAAAATATGTTAGGTCGAATCATTGGCCTTCACATAATTTGGGTAGTCATAATTTATTACTAAAGGCCACTTATGACTTATGAGCCGAAAGGTTTTAGGTCACTGCCAATATTATATGGACTTATAGGGTTCGACACATAGAATAGGCCCAAAGAAAATTTGGGTTTTAATTCTCTTTATTTATAATTAAGATAATTAGAGATATTATCTTAATTATTTAGATATTTATTTCATTTTAAAGGTTAAAATGAAATAGGATATTATATTATCTATATTAGATTATTTATATCTTTTAAGATACAAAGTTTGCATAAATATATTAATGGTTAAGAGATATATGTAGGTTTTAGGGTTTCCTAAAAACACACAAAACAAATTTTTTATACAGAGAGAGAGAGAGAGAGAGAGAGAAACCTTAATGCTAGCATACTTCCATTTTGGAGAGAGCCTATTCATGTGGATATCTATAAAGGGTGATCATCCTTTGGTGACATTGAGATTTGACTCCATGCTCGAGGTTAGTATTACCAATGTAAACTCCCTCTTTATCTTCTAATAATCTTACATCTCTTATATCCATTAATAAGGTTTTCAAATCCTTCTTGATTTAATCTAATCGTATGGATCCTTGGTCGATTTTAATATAAAAAAATTATTTTCACTATGCTCATCCTACAAAACCTAACACCAATTGTGGAACTTTCTACTCATTTCTAATCATATAACGACTACAACAAAATGAATAGGGTAAGGTAAGAACAAAGTTAACCATCCCTTTTAATGGTGTTAATATTTAGGATATAACCATAGCCAAAATGATGATGGGGAGATAAGACTCTCAAGATCATAGGAATAGTGAATCCCTCTCTTGGTCATGGTCAAAATAAAATCAAAATATAAAATGAATCATATCTAATTAGAAAAAATAAGGAGTGAAAAGAAATTTTGAAGGTTGAAAATCACAACATATAACTTAAACTTGGTCCTTGCCCTATGATTGGAATGAATAAGGGTCTTAGATTATGAAAACCTACCCATATTATGTCAAGGGAGCTCCCAAAACTTTGAAAATAAACATTGAAATAAGAAGAACCAAAATGGAGTAAGAAAAGAAGTTTGCAATATGTTCACAGTAAAAGACCTACCCATATTCTTATGGTTTGTACAACCTACTTAGTGGTCTGTACATAATGCAAGAAGTTTGTGTAACCCACCTAAACTAGGCTTGTTAAAAAAAAAAGAAAAAGAAAAGAAAATGAAAGAAGAAGAAGGGGAGGGGGCCTTCGATGCTTATGAATACTATCCTGCCCTCAAAGGCACTTAGTGTATGGATTGATCCTCTAAAATGCAATGCAAATGCTTAGGATTGAATTATAAAAGTCTTTCTTCTACCTTATATCTTTTGTGTAATGAATTAGGTGTTTGATTTCCATAAGTTTAAGGTTTTGAATTGCAATTTTGGCAGAGTTTGGTTAGGGTTATCCAAGCCTCTCCTTCTCCCTTTAATAGTGGTGTATTTATAGAGAGAAAAGGGTGTACTAGAGCTAGAATAGCTTTGGTTGCACTATTCAGTATCATAATTCATATGTTTTATAGTTTAATTCTCCATTAAAACCATGCATATTTACTTAATTTCTCATGTAAATGGACCTAATGCATATTGCTTGATGTTTTGTAGGCTTAAAAGTAAAGAAAAGTAAAGTTCAAAGTGGAAAAGAAGAAATGTATGACCATGCTCTAATAGCACATGGTCATGAACCTCAATAACAAAAAAATGGTATAATTGATAAAAATGCATGGCCTCGAACCATGGCCATGCATTATAGAAATTGAGCAAACAAAGGGTTATTGCAACAACACAAAAGCCATGCTTTGAAAGCACATGGTCATGTCCTTCATTAAAACCTAAAATGAAGGGAGAAATCTTCAAAGATTCTTTTCTTTTTTCAAGCTCCTAAGCTTCCTACTTAGTAAACACCTAAAGAGCACTATCTAAAGAGGCAAAACCCTATGAATTTAGAGCATCAAGGGCATCAAATAGCCATTTAAAAAGTGAAGAAATCAATCAAGCAAAGGTTTTGGAATAAAGTGGAAGAAAAAGGAAATCATTCAATAGCTTCAAGGATTGAAGTCTATGGCTTCAAATATCACTAGTCTGATTGTCTCTTCTTTCTTTCTTTCATCATGAGCTAATTATCTTTATGCTAGGGTTATAGATGGATCTTGTTTAACTCTTTTGGTTATTTAATATAAGTTCTTTTCATTTTATTTATCATTACGTTAACAATCATTGTGTGCTTATTATTACTGATAAAAGGGCCCTTAATTATGTTGAGTTTTATGAATTGACTATCTAGAGATGCTTTTCAAAAAATAGACCTTCAATGATTCCCTTAATCTATTATGTGTTGAGAGACCTTAATAGTTTATTGTTATCACATGGATCTTGCTTTGTTTGATAATAATATGATATTTAACTATTATGTTGATAGACTTTTAGTTTAGTATGTTCCTACATGTTAATTGATGCTCAAGAAAGATTAATTAATCACTTAAGTGATCCAATAGTAACACTAAATGAATGAATTAACTAAATGAAATATTAGAAGCCATAAGTAATTAACAAGTGAAGTTGAACCCCTAGCTAATTTTTTTTATTAATTGTTTTCTTTGCAATTGCTTTGTTTATAATTTACTTAGTTATAATTCTTTGTTTAAACCTTCTTTCAATTTAGATTTCTAAATAATTTAAGGAACAAGATGCTTAGTACTTATAGCATGATTGTAATAAGAATGATATCCATACTCTTAGTACATTTTATTGTTTGTCAACATGTGCATTTGTAGCACAAGGTGTTATTTATATAGCACTAACTCGTCATCCTATTTAAATACTTACAACCATGATTGGCAAAACCACCTTAATTTTTATTAATCTAATAATAATTATTTAAACCCCAATCTTTAACCTCCCCCTATTTTTCATCAACCACCAACTTTTTAACCCCTAGAGGAAGAATCTAAACTAGAAAGACTATTAGAGAATTTCATCACAAAAATTGATGCTAGGTTAGAACATCGAGATGAGATGATAAGAAGATTAGATACATCATCAAAAAACTATTCTTCCTCATTCCATAACACTGAGGTTCAAATGGGATAAATCGCTAAATCTTTAGACTTTAAATCTTTTGATATCCTTCTTCACACCTTCGAGCCTAATCCTAAGGAGTAAATGAATATAATTACATTAAACAGCAATGAGAAGATCAATTCAAAGGTAAAAAAAAAGCAAGGAACTAAGAATAAAGAAGATAAAGACAAAAAGCTACTCAAAGGAGAAAGTCAAACCTTCTATGCCTTTCAAGCCTTATGTGCCTTCTTTGGTGAGGTAAAAAAGCAAAAGGAGAACATACAGCTCATTAAGAAAGGTAGATTATAAGGGAATCCACCCTTGGAGAAGGAGAGATACTTGAGCATTCATAAAAAAAAAAAAAAAAAGAATGAGCATGAAGTTTATCACAAAAAAGGATGAAGTTTTGAGCTTGAAAAATCTAAATTGGTAAGACATGAAGAGGGTTTTATTGTTAAGGAATGTGAGGCAATTAACACTTCCACTTTTATGCTATATGATACTTATTGGCCTAGGGCACCAAGAAGGGGGGTTGAATTGGTGCTTAATTTAAAAATAAAAAAAGGTTAATGTGTTTAAAAAGATGAGTAGGAGAAGAAAGAAATTGACACAAGTGGTTATAGTGGTTTAAGTGTTAATTAACCCTACATCCATTCCCCAATTCTTTATAATTAGGTGTTTCACTCAACTCAATAGGTATTTCCAAGCTCACACCAAACATTAATAACTTGTGTTTTCTAAGCTCACATAAAAATCTCTTACAATTGTTTTCAAGGCTCACACTAAAATCTCTCACAAGAGTTTTTCAAGGCACACACTAAAACTTCTCATAAGTGTTTTCAGGGCTCATACTAAAATCTCTTAGAATGGTTTTATTGCTCACACTAAACAATCATTAAAGCATAAATAAGAATTGAAAGAATGAGTAGCAAATTAGCAAGAGTATGTTTACAAATTAATGAATTCTCTTACATTTACATATGTTTGGTAGAGTATTCATAGCTCATATCCACCAAATAGATATTAGACTAAAACTATTTGCAAATCGCTAAAGTTGCGGTCGCTACTACCTTTTTGCAATTGCGAATTTCCAATTTCCATAGAGGAGCCAAAAATATTAACAGAAAATCTCGTTTATGTCTAACGACTAGTCAATGTGTTAGGTTTTCGTTGGTCATCTAGGAAAATATAGTCGTTGTGTTGTAACCACTCTCAAAAGCCATGATCGTGAGACAACAATGCCTTGGACATGACTGAGACTGTGAATTCCTTTGTTTGAAGAGGAAACTTCAACTTCTTGAGTTGCGGTCGCTATCGAATTTTTGCCCTCTCTATTTTTTATCTTTGAATGGACACCTAGAACACTTGGCATGTTGTGGTTATGGCTTTGTTTTCTTCATTTGTCATTATGAAAGTCGCGATTGCGACTCAGACGTAAGACTCACCACGAATTGCTCTATGACTAAGGCTTGGCAATCTTTGCCTAGTTCGTGGTAGTGAGATAACCCACGATTTCTTATGTCCTAGCTTCATCCTTTCCTATGATTGATTTGCTATCACGATTTACCATACACACACAACAAATTAGAGTGATCTTTATAAGGTTAGAGACGTTAAACTCCATCCAACTTCCAATGAAAAAACTAACTTATAATATGCAAAACAACATTAAATGAAAGTATTAGAGTTGATCAATGTCTATTGTCAAGATCAAAATAGGTTCATGACTTAGGTTAAATCAACCTAGTTTAATAATCTCCCCTTTTTTATTTTGACAACTTAGATTGATTCTAAGGGAAAAAATAAATGCATGAGTTTTGAAATTGTGAAGTTGGAATGGTGTATGATTCAATGAATGCTTAAAAATTTATATACAAAGATCAAAGTGAAATTTCTAAGTATGACTACAAAACTCCCCCTTAGATTCTTTCTTGATTCTTTCTCTCCCCCTTTGGCAATATCAAAAATAGGGTTCATAAGGGAAAAGAACAAATGCAAACAAATAGATAAATGTTTATAAGAACCAAAATTAATAAGAATTACAATCATAAAAGTAAATTGAATCAATCACATAAGACAAAGAATTTTAAAAACAAACATTTTTATTTATTTGTAAGCAAGTTGTGGGATCAATAACTTTATATAAGTAAAACAAATAGAAAATACGAAGAAATCCTATTCCAAAAGATTGGAGAGGCATCATCACCTCTAGAGATGTCTTCCTCATCATTGTTGCCTCTACCTTTAGCTTCATCGCCTTCCTCTTCAGGGGTGTCCTCATACTCAGCAAAATTAGGAAGATGGCAAATAGGTATACCAAATTTCTCTTGCAAATCGACCATATCACTGTGAAGGTAAGAAATGAGAAGGAATCTCCTCTTCATCATTCTCATCATCTTGTATAACTTACGGTTAATGGTGGCAATAAATAGTTTAGTTTTGGGTTTTGGTTAAGGAAGAGGGATTGATAGGCTGTCTTCTTCAATGATGAGCCTATTCTTTTGGAGGCTTGAGATGTCTCCATCTTCTTGGCCCCAAAGGCACCTAGGGTATATGCATATGTATTCGGGTGTATGACTTTAGCATTAATTAAGTAGGTGAGGTTAAGGAAGTTTTGAGAAGGGAGAAGTTTCTTGGTAAGGAATTTTTCATTCTCCTCGTCAAGAGCTCTAACGAAGCAGTAGATTGTGGTTACATGTGATGGAAGAAGGAATTGGCTTTTTGGTTTAGTGCTGACGTGGATTAATTGATCCACAAGATACTAACCGGTCTATATGGGTTTATTTTTTACAAGGCGAAAAAGAAAGGTCAAATCCTTTTGAGACACTTTCTCATTGCCATCACCTCTAGCATTGATGAAAAAAGTGATGATATGATGGAATATCCAAAGGGGCAGGGTTTTTATGTATTTGGCTATGGAAGTTTTAGGTCATGTTTGGTTTTGATTAAAATGATGGACCAAAACTCGAAAAAGATTACATCAAGAGCAAAGATAATAAAAGGGATATTTTCTCTAACTTGAAGGTTGAAGAGGGTGGATAATTATTCAAAAATAATAAAGTATGGATCCTCGAAAGTGCAAAATACTAACCTATATTGTCCTGCTCGTGATTCTACTTTGCTACTTATTTGAACCATACACATGAATTCCTAATGACTTCTTCAAAACTAGGTACATCCCAAAAGATGAACTCATTCCAGCCCAAGTTCAATAGAAATGCACATATTTCTGCATTGATTCCAAAAGCCTCCAATAGAAATGTAAAAGGGATTTAGTTGGAAGGATGATTTTTGAGGAGTTTGCTTTGAAATTCTCCTTCTCCTCCTTTGTGATGCTTTTCATTAGATAAAGTGTTAGAGGTGCATATGGTTGAGCCATAGCCTTGCCCTTTTCTACTCTATACATTTTCTTAGGAACAATGTGAGAAGGTAAAGAGAGTTTGAGAATTTAGACAGTTTTTGAAAGAGAAATGAATTGGAGTAGGATGAAATGATATGAATCACTATTTAGGGGGTTTATATGGCCATTAGACGGGTGTGAAAATGGCTAGAATTGGAGTGATGAAGAGTTGAAAATAGTTAGCAGTCAAATCACTTAATTGTGTGTCAGTTATTAGAATTTGTGATCGCTAAATACATAATCGCGATCACTAATTCTGAAAAATATGAGTAACGGACAAAAAATCCTTGAGAATCGGCGTGTCCAATGGTCATAATTTTGAAAATTTGACTGAATTCGCAGTGGTGAGTAAAATTATGATCGCAAATTGACATTTGTCAGTCCGATGAGATGAACCTTTAATTCATAATCGGGCATCAAGGATAGCGACTATGAATTACAAGGCAAGAAAGGTAATGATGAAAAAATAAGATTTGACAATTAAAGTGATAATCCACATTAATATATTAATGCTTAATTTATGCAATTTGATATAGAAAGGCACAATTGCAATTATAATTAAGACATCGAATAATTGATATCACATTCAGCCAATACACAGAGCAATCAAATAAAAGATCAAACTTTTCACTTTGGGGAGCTTTCATCAAGCATTTCCAATTCTCTCTTAATGAAGTTTAACCTTTCTTCATTTAGCGATTTAGTGAAAATATCTACAAGTTGATGAGTTGTATCTATAAATTCTAACACAACATCACCATTTTGGACATGATCTCTAAGAAAGTGATGTCTAATATCTATGTGTTTGCTTCCATAGTGCTGGATGGGATTCTTAAAGAGATTGATCGCATTAGTGTTGTCACATTTAATAGGATTATGATCAACATCTTTGCCATAGTCTTTTAATTATTGTTTTCATTTACAACACTTAGGTGTAACAACAACCTGTCACTACATACTCAACTTCGACGATAGATAAGGCAATTGAAACTTACTTCTTATTAAACCAAGATACTAAACATTCTCCTAAAAATTTACAAGTTCCAAAAGTGTTCTTACTATCTAAAATACTACCAGTATAATTCACATCAGAGTAGCTTGTGAGACTAAAAGATGACTCTCTAGGATACCATAGACCTAAGTGTAATGTAACGACCATTTTCATTTACATAACTCATATCATTCATGTTCAAAATACATATGCATATAGGTTTTATCCATCCTACACACAATCAAACATTTACTTGATGCACATCTATGTATATGACACCAGAAGAGAGAGAG